>JASDQU011443642.1:54167-69126 GCA_032191745.1 Picea mariana | reverse complement strand
TCACCATGCTAAAGGAAATCGGAATATAACCGATCCATCCCTTCTTGTGTGGAAATAATGCAATTCCCGCAAGCTTCATACCAACAACACAATTGCAATAAAAAATGGTTCAATTAAAAAATAAAATCTAATGGGATTTTTTTAAAAGTTCAGATCTAGCGTTCTTTCCCATGCCAAACAGAAAAGAAGGCAGAGCAACAACATTATGGTAGTAAATATACCAGCACTTCTACAAACTTTAATGAACTACATTTTTTAATTGCTTGAACTTGCAAGAAGCGCAAGCAGTTTCTGCCTCAGTAACTTGGCTCATGACCTCTAAAACAGATACACTCTCGCAATTCTTACCTCGATGTTCCATCTTCCATCGAAATTGAATCAAAACATATGTTCACTGTAAGAAGCTATTGTTGTTTCAAAATACAGTTATTCCTGCAAATGCAATGTTGTTAACATTCCTGCAAATACAGTGTTGTTAATATTCCTTAATGTATTTTATTGGGAGTTTCTTGGCCCGACGCATTCTGGACAATGTTGTTAACATTCCTGCAAATACAATGTTGTTAATATTCCTGCAAAAATATTCCTGTAATAATGTATTTTATTGGGAGTTTCTTGGCCCGATGCACTCTGGACAATGTTGTTAACATTCCTGTAAATACAATGTTGTTAATATTTCTGCAAAAATATTCCTGTAATAATGTATTTTATTGAGAGTTTCTTGGCCCGACACACTCTGGACAATGTTGTTAACATTCCTGCAAATACAATGTTGTTAATATTCCTGCAAAAATATTCTTGTAATAATGTATTTTATTGGAAGTTTCTTGGCCCGACACACTCTGGACAATGTTGTTAACATTCCTGCAGATACAATGTTGTTAATATTCCTGTAAAAATATTCCTGTAATAATGTATTTTATTGGGAGTTTCTTGGCCCGACGCACTCTGGACTAAGATTGGGAGTTTCTTGGGCAAGAAGCACCACAAGGTTACAGATCTGTATTCTAATTAATGTATTTCACCTTCCATCTAATTTTAGGACGCCTTATATTCTCCATTACAACGCCTGCATTCTCCATTACCACACACACTTGTATTCTCCATTACAACGCCTGCATTCTCCATTACCACGCACACCTAGCATTCTCCATTACCACGCGTTGCATTCTCCATTACCACGTGAAAGTTGTATACTTCCATAAACATTCGCCCATTCTCCATTACCACGGGTTAAACGTCCGCCCTGACCTATGATTCACATTAAAAAGTAAATGACAAACGGTTGCGTTCCATGTACATTCCATTCTCCATACTAAGACCTATAAAAAAAAATAATAATGAATATGTAAACTTTAAAACTGAAGTAATCTTTCCTTGATTTACTAAATTATGTTTCGTGGCAATTGATAACTGAGTCTAGTAATTTCTTAATCCTAAAAAGAAAATGTAAAAAAGTAAACAGGTTAAGGATGCACTTATAAAAACAAAACATCCATGTGTCTCTCAATATTAATTGTTAAATCTGTCCAAAAAAGATGGTAGTGAATGGAAACTAGCCCAAACCACCATTGTGCACTCAGCTCTGGTGTGGTGCTCTCTTCAAACTTGTGATCAGGGTTCCAACATGTTGAGATCCTAAAAAAACATCAATTGTTGGTAAACCTTAAGAAATGTGAATTTTCCCAGTAGCCGTTCGTGTACTTGGGGTACATGATTGGTGAAGGGGAACTCAAGATTGATCTTACAAATATGAAGGTCATCATCAAGTGGTAAACTCCTATTAATGTCACATGTTGTAATGGAAATTACCTTGAGATTAAAATTTTGTCACTTACAAAAGTGAAGCTCTATTTCATTTTTCTAAGAATCAAATTGGGGAAAATGAAATTCTTTTTCTTTTCTCTAAGTCTATAGGATCCTCGCACAATCAATCAATTTAAGTATTAAATAATTTTGAAGGAGAACTTTGCTTTCTCTGAAGGATCAATGTTATGAATTTTGGTGAAGTCTAAGTTTTCCACGAAGAAACATAGGTGAAGCATGAGAAAACTGTATTTTCTATGGACTTTGGTCTTTCATTAGTCTTAATATCTTGATAAGATAAACCTTCCTCTCTTATATTTTCTTGAAATTAATCAATAAATTTTTCTTTCTTGTTTTAATGGGTCAGAAAAACATAAACTTGTCTCTCAAAAATCCTTCTACATCTATTGAACCTGTGGACCTAATATATACTCTCTATATCTAAGACTTTACAAAAATATGTGCTATGTTTGTGAAAAAATAAAGAAATGTGCATATATGCACATATGAATTTATGCATTAATGGGTCAGAAAAATATAGACTAGTCTCTCAAAAATACTTCTACATCTATTGAACCCGTGGACCTAATATATACTCTCTATATCTAAGATTTTACAAAGAGATGTGTTATGTTTGTGAAAAAATAAAGAAATGTGCATATATGTACATATGAATTTATGCATTAATGGGTTAGAAAAACATAGACTCGTCTCTCAAAAATACTTCTACATCTATTGAACCCGTGGACCTAATATATACTCTCTATATCTAAGACTTTACAAAGAGATGTGTTGTGTTTGTGAAAAAATAAAGAAATGTACATATATGTACATATGAATTTATGCAAGTATGCACATTTGTATGTAATATGGGCATGTACTTACACACAAAACATACCTTTCCTAGTTACCAAAGGCATGATCCTAAGATTTTTAAATAGAGAAAGCATGTGGTTACACACAAAACTTACATTTTCGAAGACTTTGATAGTACCCATTTCTAAATCTTTGGATGATTTTTTATTTTAGGCAACTTTGGCCCAAGCAAGATTAGATGATAGTTTCGTGCATGGATGTTATTATCCATTACACACAGTATTTTTACAACCATTGTTGTCTATACATGGGATATGGGAGGTATTCACTTTGAAACTATTTTTTCTCTTGTTAGATTCATGTTTTAATAGTGATAGTTAAGAATTTTATCTCAATTTTTAAATGTGTGTTTAATGGAGATTGAATTTTTTTGGACATAATGTTTAATTAAAGATTAGTGTTATTAGTCCTTGTCGAAGGTCAAGACTCTAGCAATCTATATATGGTTTACCATCAATTAGTTAATGTTTGACTAAAAATGTTTTCCAATTTTCTGATGTTGCACATACGACACAAAAATTAATTATTTTTTTAATATTTAATTTTGTTTTTATAAAGAATACTATTCGTTAACAAATTCAGACTCTTATTGCCGCATAATTCTCACATAATCTAATTTTTTCCTAAGTTTTGTTATAAGTCATTGAATTAGCTTTATCTCAAGTCTCAAGTATTTAAATATACTAAAGATAACCTATACTTTATGCACCTTATCCAGAGTCTTTCAATATACTAAAGGTAACCTATACTTTATGCACCTACCTTTATCTTGAAAGTATTTAAATATACTAAATCATTGCAAATGATCATTTTGTTAGAGGTTGCAGTGGCTACATTTGAGCACCATCAAAACAAATCTAATGTTGCAATGGCTTCAATGGAGCGCCATCAAAACAAGTCTATCTAGAGTGCCATATGAAAACAAGTTAGTGAAGCTCATAATGCATTTATTTATTGCTATCATTGAATATTTATTGTTATCATTAAATTTATGTTTATTCGGTTGCCAAACAATTATGAAAGGTAAGTCAGACAATCTCGAAAGGGTAAGTCACTAAGTCGGACAATCTTTGTATGCAGTGAATTCGGGCAGTATTGGGCACCCACCACCACCACCACCATTACCAGTTCTTTAACATTGTAACTTTCATATTTCTCCTTATATATTCACAATGCAATTGAGTTTCGAGACCATCATATAAACAACAAAGTACACATTGATTCATCGCTAAATTTGTCACTAGTTCAGTCATCACTGCTTCACTGATTCAAGAATCACTGCTTCACTAGTTCCTTGGTTGCCTTTGTTTTAGCAAGGTTGAAATCCCAGTGAGTTTCTACTATTTCGAAATAAGTTTTACTCCTAGTTATTGTTTAGTAATTTTTATGCTTAATTATTGTTTAGTGTCTGTTGTTTGCAAGTAAGTTTCATTTAGTTTCCTGAATGCTTTGAGAAACTGCTTGTAAAAATAGTGCATTTACAGATTTACTTTCTATTTCCTTGGCATTTTCTTCCTATTTACTATTTATTGGTTAGTATTTACTTTCTATTTTTTTCTATTTAGTAAAAAATATATATTTTAAAATCAATTTAAGTAGCATCACCTTTGTGGCAACCACTATGCCCTAAGGTTGAACTCAACTGCATTGCAAGTTGCAAGGAACGGAAGCCGAGCTGCAGATCTTGAAATCTTTGTCGAAGTGACTTTTAATGCCCCTGTTAAAGAAAGGGAAGACATGAAAGACCAAAAGTGCCAAGTTAGAAATATGTGCATAACAAATCTGTGTTCTCCCTACGATAATTTGTTTGTAAATGATGCATGTTCTTCTAATAATTTGTTAATAAATTTAATATGCATACATTTAACTATCACATGAAAAGACTACTTATTGGTTAATTTTGGTTTAAATATGTTTTTAATGGCACTTTGTATCCCAATTCTGACAGAGTGCTACTTCGCTACTGTCTAATTGGAGAAACTATGCTTAGCTTTGTTTTTCAGACTCTGGCCATGTCAACCATGACTAAAAAATTGTAACATCATTTTCCATCTATAGCAAAAGATATATCTCAATATAATATTAAGCTTGAGCATATGAGAGATCATATCAAGCAACCACAAAAATGACTAAATCAGACTTCGAAGCATTTTGTTTCATTCATTTAAATTTTTTTTCCTATTGGACAAACTAATCAGAGACAATGCCAGAAGTAAGCTCCATAATATTTGTTCTATGAAAAAAACCACAAGCCGGGGAAGCATACTACAATGTTTATCAACCTGACTTATGAATATACTATTAGAAAACCAAAACGTACATAATTTTTTTATGTTTCTAATATTAACTTAAAATCCTGTAGAATAAAGTAGCATTCCCAAATGAGTTGTGGGTTTGTTGGTTTTTCTATTCTATTGAGGACATGGTTCTTATTGAATTTTTTTGACAATAACTCCCCTCTATGAGTTAACATTGGCTCAATACATTTACTATGAATGATTGAAAGCTTTCTAGCCTAGAGAAAACATGCAATCTTCACTTTCTTGAGACATTCCCACGTTTATAGATTATGTTATGGCTTTAGGGCCTCATGCCTCTGCAAGGAAATAAATGTCTATAGACACACTTACTTTACCATACTACTAGATATGAATTCCATTGTCTATGCGGAATTTTGATTTGGCTGGAAAACTTCTTATAATTATACTATATGATGATGACTAGTTACAAATATAGGTAGTGCAATTATAGGACACCTCAGAAGCATATGAAAGGTCATGATTAAAGGGAAAGGTTGTCATGAAAAATCTCCTAAAAGATCTGTTATGAGGAATCAAAATCTTTTGAAAAAAGGTTTTTATACAACATACTAGTTCGCTGATATTAGCCCCAAATGAAA
The DNA here is from genome assembly GCA_032191745.1 of Picea mariana. Classification (NCBI taxonomy): domain Eukaryota; kingdom Viridiplantae; phylum Streptophyta; class Pinopsida; order Pinales; family Pinaceae; genus Picea; species Picea mariana. Next base: position 63,545 of record JASDQU011443642.1, on the reverse strand, counting down.
AAGAATGATCATATTTTACCAAGAATACAAGAGTTCAAGTCTTGTGATAAAGTTGAAATATCTTGAGCATATCAGCTAATAACGGAACCATAGCTACTTTTGGATTCAACTGTTCATATAGCTCATCTAGCCACCTTAAAAAGAGATTGATATATAAGAAAGATGTGGTAGATGTCATGCACGTGTTCTATTGGCATGGAAAGGTAGGGGACAAATGATTTTGATGTTATGCTGGCTTAGCATAACAAGTGCATCCCATTTACAAGTTCCATTCTCATTAGTTCTAGCATTTATTGACTTAAGGTCCTGGCAATGTAAGCTTATATTTCTAATATAATGGGTAATTTTCTTCTAGAAAAAGTGCATCCCATTTACTAACACAAGTTTCATATTTTTTTAATTAAAAACAATGTATTCAGAGAGAAAAGGTTGTCATAAATTTCTTGAGACAATGCTCTGAATAAAAATATGCATTCATTAACTGGTCCAGAAAACAGTTACCTAATATCAAACCCTCCCCCAACATTGCACTTCACTATTCACCTCAGGATACCGGAACCCAAATCCTAGTTGTGCAAAGCACATGAGAACCTCATGTAGATAGCGTGACCTCCAATGCTATACTTTGAAGATCCCCAACATCCAACTTAAGAAAAACCCTGGAATTCAACCTTTCTCCACAAAAAGAACAAGTTGATAAAACTTGAATCGTGACTGCCACTTGGAAAGGCTTAAACTAAGGAAACCGAGTCTGATAAACTCAGTTACTACCATAATTAAAAAATAGTACTATGAATGCAGGAAGAGAGAAAGAAAATCTATTGAGCAGGATATTATAGAATCCAAACACACACACACACACACACACACACACACACACACATGCACATTTTACTTGAAAAAAAAAAAAAAAAATTGGGTCGAAGTGCTGGAGGATATGTACGACCGCTTGGATTTAAGATAAAAAGGCCAGTGTGAATAAATGGATGAATAATTATTGTGCATACCTTTCGTTCCTTTTGTCAATGGTGTGAAAGTCAAGTGGCCAAGCACAACTTCATGCATCATCCCCGACCCTTACATATTTCCATTAAATACTTAAAGCACAACTTCATGCATCATCCCTGACCCTTACACATTTTCATTAAATACTTAACATTTTCATTAAATACTTAACTTCCCTACCTCAGACCTCATACTTTACTGATTTTTGAGTGCAACCCATGTGGAATTTTGTTGCAAGTAAATATATTTAAAAACAATCCAACCAGTGAATAGATCACACATTGCCACATGAAGTGTCAGACAATTTGCTTTACATGGAAAAATAACATATATATATAATATATACCTCATAGAATATCATCCATCTTGTAAACATACATGTATGTACACTGAGACCTATTTTGTCTCTCCCTATATGTATATATGAAAAAGTTGTCTCTCCCTATAAGAAAAAGATTAAAAAAGTTTTGTCTCTGCAAAATCTGTAAAAAAATGTCCTCAAGGCCACTACCAAAAATCCATTATGTTAAATTATGTCTGCATAAAGAATAAAACCCTCATAAACCATAGGAAATTCAATATTTTGTTAAAGTTGGATAGAATCTATTGTTTAAAATGTTGAGGAACTACCAATCTAGTCAGTATTTTGAGGAATTTAGGTTTTTTGAACATGATATAATAGAAGTGGCGTTAATCATCGTGAATATTATAAACCTTTTTTCTTATGGATTTGGGAATTTTTATCATTTCTATGCAGTGCTATTAAAGAGTCGAAGAATTTCACTTCCCCATCCATTTGTTTCTCCTAAGGATGGTCTCCCCAACCCTATACGAGTAGTTGGTAACACTAGTATCCGTAGTGAACACCTGTACCATATAATTGTTGGGTTGGGACATAGCTCCCTTTACAATATAGTTTATGCCAGGGTATTATCTCCCTGCACGATATTAGTCATTAAGAATGGGAACCCTATGAAATTGGGGAAAAAATCTCTACAAATATTAGCATGCCCAATTAGTGGTATAGACTTCAAGGGAACTAGTTTGTTAAGGTTCAAGACAAAAGGCACATGGAAATTTCCTTTTTAATGGTGGTGATGTTCGATGTATGTTGTAGTGTGATGCCATTCTGACTGCGACCCACATGGTTAACCACATGTCAGGGTTTATAGCATGGTAAGCAGGTGACATCAAACATATTTAGGTATAATTTGCATCTAATTAAATTAATTGAGGTTAGTTTGCATGTAATTAATTTTTCTCTAATTAAATTAATGGTGGGCATATGGCAACTAATAGATTTAGGTGTAATTCGTGTAATTAAATTGACTGTGTATATAATTTGTAATTAATTAAATAACCACAGTGAAAACTCTGCATGTATTACTCGTGTTGTATTGGATGCAATAGGCTTGGATGCTTCAAAGTTTGGCCCAAACACTTGTGTCATTGTTAGTGAGAAACTATCTAGGAAATTTTCCACTAAAAGTAGGGTGATTGATCCATCATCTTGCAAGATCAAGACGGGGATTGATCAAAGCTCTGAATCCTTTGAGTTTGATCTCAGATCTCATTCTAGGGCTAGTCCTACGTGATCTCTTTCAAGGAGATTATAGTACATGACATGGTGGGTCTCATGTGGCCAGGTGTGGAATCTCCCATTAGCTACTCACTAGGGGAGTTATCCCAACTTATTGAGAATGTCAATTCATTCCCCCAACATCAGATGAGGGTTTTAGGTCAGTGTTTCCAGAAATAGTAATGTTAGAACATTGTCAGGTCAATGCGATCTTGTTTCATAGTAATATCAGAAGACAATGTTCTCTTCTTCTTCATTGGTGGTGGCTTTGTCTCGGGTTTGAGATTAGGATGCAATGGCTATCTCAGGTAATAATGGAAAATGTTAAAATGAAAATTGGATCCCTCCATTGTGGAACCGTCCCCACCTCCGAGTTCCTAAACCAAAAGATTGATAGGTAAGAATGGAAAATATTAAAATGAAAATTAGATCCCTCCATTGTGGAACCCTCTCCACCTCCAAGCTCCTGAACCAAAATATTGATGAGGCATGGACAAAATTAGAAGGGAATTTTTGGAATTGGTGCCCATTTGGGGATTTGGTTATGGATGGGATACAATTCCCAATCTTTGCTGATTTTTTTATGTCTTGTTTGGGCAGACTTTTGATCATTTGCTTTGGTATTATAGTTCAAGGTTCTCATGAGCCTAGTTTTTGGATTATGACTGGATGATAGATATAGGATGTTAGAGGTTTTTCTATGATCTTAAAGAATATGCAAGCCCTAACTTTCCTTTTATTGTAGGCTCTATGAAGTATTTTTGGATTATGACTCGATCATAGATATAGGATGTTAGAGGTTTTTCTATGATATTAAAGAATATGCAAACCCTAGCTTGCCTTTTATTGTAGGCTCTATGGAATGGATGTAATATGTAGCTCATTTGAGTAGTTTTACTTGATTAATAAAATTACCAGAATTTTTCTTCAGAAATATTTTGACAAAAAAAAGATATATACTAGTTCAAGTCAAATGGGGGTATGATATCAACCACACCAATTGAAATTCAAGTTAGTTGTTGTTATACTTAGGGACAAGTTTGATAGGACAATAAGTTTATTTCACCAACCCCCATTCATTCATTTTTCAATGCTTCTTTTATGCTAAACTCATCTTGTAAAGTATAAGTATGACTCACTTTCTCTATTCTTTTATAGAAGAGACTGTAGAGCGCCTTTAATGGACTTCATAGTTAGGAGAATTTATCATAATTTACTTAGCGAGAAAATAATTTGTATCTGTTACTTCCTTCCTTCCAAAGCCTTTATCCTACTTTAGAAAATATGGTTGCAATAGAAAGAACTTAAAATTTAATATAAATTTAAGCCAATATGGGTCCATTGGATAAGAATAATTAAGTGAATTTCTTAGGCTGCCATACCTACTAGTGATCCTATTATACATCACTGTACAGATAATCGAGATGCATTATATCCTAGGTCAAGGTGGAGTAATACATCAACTCTACATGTCTGTGTGTGTGGATATGTGTATGTAACAACAATGGATTGAATATGGACATGAACAAACACCCATGTCATTCTAAAACCAAGATTTGTTATGCACCTCGAAGGATATATATAGACTAGATTTCATACAAATGAAAAAAATAATAAATATTGAAACCGAGTATATATAACCTCTTATAAGGCCCTAGGAAAGCATCAGAAAGACTACAATGGTTTAGGCAATAGCTTCAAAAATTCAAATCCAGTTATTGATTCATTGGTTTCATTAGACCCAGTCCGCATGGGTTATGCATATTAGCTTATATAGGGTGCTCTTCTCCCTGAGGGGGGTCTTAATTCTAGTGGTCGCCCTTATCGGTATTGTGTTTGCTCTGATTCTGCGGTTCCCGGTGTGCAGAGTTAGGTTGGTGCCCGAGGTCCAAAATGACATCTCTGAAGGTATGGGACGAATCTGTCTCTTTTGGGTTTTTATAAGTTGTTCATTTACAACTGCAAATAATGATAATGTGTGCAAGCGATATTTTAGGTTGTTGTACCTTCTTTCCTGCATGTAAGCGATATTTTAGGTTGTTGTACCTGCCTTCCTGCATGAGCTTCATTGGCTGAAAGGAATATATTATTGTTGTGCTGTGTGATTTTCAGAATAATGCAGCATCCAATATGTACAGACCATGATTGCATAATTATCTCTGTGGAAATATGCTATGACTCTCCAACATAGAAACACCCAAATTCATTGTTTTCTCTGCACTCTGAAGGCCAACACAGTTCCATGCCAATAGTCAATTTGATACTACATATTTCATTTTTCACAATAGGATGATACGTTCAATGCATACACCCTTTAACACTTTTGCTACCTACCCTGCCACATCCATTGCATTTGTCATCCTAGAACGACATACTGAAAACTTGTTATAGCATTACCAAATTTGGAATATAGGGGTTTAATGATCATTCTATACTTATTTTATGTTGCAAACTAAACATATAAATTGTGTTTCTACAACAATGATCTATTGTGTTCGATCTTTATTTAAATTCAAGATACTATCTATGCATATATACTTGATCTAAACACTGTGATTTTGTTATACATGTGCATTGCATTTAAACTTTGAATTCAAGTTGTTGGGTTACCTGTTGGGAAGAGTTACTACAACAATGATATATTTTGTTTCTATGTATACATGCTTAAATCATATATCTCTTTTAAAATATGAGATAAATTTGCAATCTAGAAACTTTTTACAACAATAGCATGCAATTGTTATGATATGCATATGCTGACTATACTTTGTTGTCATATAAGTTTAGTCCAGGTTTAAAGTGTTATGCATTACAATACTCCTGACCACATTTTCTGATTGATACATGCATCACTTTTTATTTGGATAGGACACATTTTGTGATTGATTGAGTTCTATTTCCCCAAGCTCTCACATCCCAACATTTACCATTGCCATTTTTGTAACAAAACAATAATGTGTGAAGGATTCATGGCAGATTTCTATGGGATGTTTCATGCTTCTGTCAAAATTTCCACAGATTTTTGTTATTGTTGTGTATAATATACAATGAATTTTTTTTATTCTTGTGTATTTGAAACTTCCATAAGAATTCAAAGTCAAGCAAGTGGATTTGCTTCCCTGCAACATATGCCTTCCTTACATGTGCATTTATTCCATCTCTAGCCCAACAGGGACTATGTTGCCATGCAACACTTGTTTATGTATGTCATGTAGTGCGAGATTTTCCAACATTTGTTTATTGAGTGTTATATGATATTTTTGAAAGAAAACATGTTGTTGTGAAGAATGTTTCTTGGTTCTTATTGATCGTTCAAAATTTTAATTTTTTTTTTTTAAATTAGTGGTCTTATAACACTATCTAATTGTAAAGTATGTTGTTAGTTATGTGAAACAAAAGTCATGACTTATAAGTTACTTTCACGATGGTTTATGATAGAGAATATAACTAAATGGTTAAAGTGATGTATAATTAATTGTCAATGGAGCACTTAGTCCCTCCAATCTACATTTGGTGTTTTGTTACTTAGATGTTCCAAAAATACTTGCATAATGGATGTGTTTATTAAGCATCAAATAAAAAGGGAAATAAACTAAAATTCCATGCACAAAGAGATGATTCTCTATTCTACCTCATGCAAGAGAAAAGAAAGTAAACTATATTTTATTATCTATATGCTATAATAAAGAGTATAAATGACTTCATTGCCCAAATGGAAACAATAGGACTTACATGTTATACACCTCAAATTAGTAGATGAAGTGAAGAGGGCTCCCAACCACCTTGAAGGAGGGTCCTTTTTCCTCCTTGTATGCTCCACTCCAAGCTTGTGATGGTATAAAGGATATTCCCTAATGGTAGAAAAATCTAAGCTAAGGGTGATTTGCTTTTTTCAGAGGAATATTTGTAGCATAACCTTGCAATGTATGGATGATATGGATGAGTGATCCCAATGGATTTATTTATAGTATAATAGGTGGATATTTCCTATATCTAGCTTCAATGTGAATGATCCCAATGCATTTATGAAATAGTTGGCTGAGGATAACTATCAAAGACTACATTAAAGGCTATTTTTTGAAATAATGGGTTGATAAGGTTCACTTTAGGCCACTATGCCATTTTTGGAAGGCACACAACACTAATGAATACAAAATAATAAATAGTTTTCTATTTTGGGGCTAATGCATGTATTTTTAAGGGATAAATGCATGTCTTGTGCACAAAAAATGAGGCAAATATTCTGCGCTATCTTATTGGTCAAACTTAGATGTTTGACTTGATAAAATGTAGAAAACTTGAGATCATTTAAGGATATAAATGATGGAAATGAGGGCTGAAGGATGAAAAGTAATGTAACACTAAAAATCATTCTAACAAAGTAGGTGAGAAAAATTGAGTTGATAATAGTTGCCCCCTGATGTGTGAGGTTAAGATCACATCATATGGATGAAATATGTCACAAGTTTTTTTTGATGATACCATGGAAAAAGGCCACTTAAGAAAAGAGTGAGAGCAATCAAAGTGAAAATATTCCCCTTGAAGTAGTCTCTGGAGACCCACCTACAACCAACCAACCAATGGGGTAAGGTGTTTACATAATCTTAATATCAATGAGGTAGACATTTCCATGCTCGTAGAATTGTCTCAATACAATATGGGATCATGGTGTCACAGGGAGAGATCTAAGTACAAACAATTACTACAATATAATACATCATAAAGTAGGGTCAAGAGGGACCCAATCTAAGTACATATATGTGGTCAATATCTAATTTCATTTGAGTATATAGGTAGACACAATATGACTTGAAAAGGTGCCAGATCACATCAACTAAATCCTTGTTGAACACTGAAGGGGCTCAAGATTTAGAAATAACTATATGGACGAAAGCTCATCACAAATGGCTCACAACAAATTCAATGTAGCCAAATAGATCAAGAGAAATACAACTGAAGCTAGATCAGTGTCATAATTGTAGCTTGGATATAATTGAAATAAATGGAACAAGAATCTCCTGAATGGACTAAAAAATTGGTACTAAAGATTCAATGATGTCCAGGGTCTTCAAGCAAACTAAGATATTGGAACCAACCAAAGTATATGATTCTTCATAATACGATAATTAGCTGAGGTCAAGTGCTTCATAACCAACTAAGTTAGGGGTAAATAAGGATTCACTTTGCTTAGTATAAGGTATCCCCTCAATAATGTATATGGGACTAATATATATATGGCATCTAGACAAAACCCCTAGAATATAAGTGTTGAAGTTGATAGGGGAATATTCACTAAAAGAAAGGTATGGGGGAAAATTTGTATCACATCATAAGGGTTGGTACAAGGATAATGAATAAGAGTGACTGGGACTAAGACAAGAATGGGAGAGAAAGGAAACTGAGTAATGGAATCAAGACTTGCTTTGTTTAGAGCATGATGGCAAGGTTGGTGGGGAAGCACGAGAATAAGTACAAGAATAGTAGGTTGCAATAGGGAAAACAACTAATGAAGAAAATATTGGTTGATGGAAATATGTGATAACTAGGGTCATGAAACTATAATGAGAAAGACTCAATGGGATCAACAACTAAGAATATATCATGTGGACACTAAAACAAAGAGATTCTAGGGGTGACTCATTGCATAGTGCTTTGAACAAAGGCGACTAGGGGTGTTTCCAAAAGAGATCATATACATTTGGAAGTGTGATAATGAGCACTTTTATGGGTTAGAAAAGAATAAATGAATTGGTGGGATGGTACATGCAAGGAGATAAGAGTCCCAAAGAAAACCATGTGGATTAATTTGGAGAGCATGATGAAAAATGGAATCAACCGGTGGGTACTAATTGTTATCTTTGAGGGTAAATGAATGGCATAAAAAATCACAAAGGATATTCATAGTATGGATGAGGGGGAGGGACAATCAAATATAGTGAAGTGTAGAAAATATTTCCAATAACACTGAATCACTTGGGAGTTTGAGGAAACAAGCCAATGATCATGGTGAGATTGAGCATGAGGATAAACTTTGAGGCAAGGACTATACATACTCCCGGTCCTAAAGGGGGAAAATGGCATAGGTTCCATACTAGTAAGAGTAATTAATCGATATAAACTCATGTAGGTAGAGTACTACCATCAGACAAGGGTGAATGTAAAAGTGGATGGGCTAATCCACTTGCCAAGATGGGGTGGAACCTATCAAAATTCAAAATGTGGTGTTGAGGGGGTTGGATTCCTTTTTCTTAATGAGAGGGATTAAACCCAAGGATGAAGCCCAATTAGACTCCTCCTTGTTTGGTGTGGAATAATCCTCCAGGTTAATGGCCTGATAATTGTTCAATGGGATTTAAGAGTGGTTTATATATTCACTTGTTTTGTTTTGTTTTTATTGTTTTTTGTGTTGTCTTTTCTTACTGCATAAAGGGAAATATCTAGTATGATTGAGGGAATTTTCCCTAAGTGTAACCTTTAGGGATATAAAACAAATCAAATATGCGGGAATCTCTCAAGAAATAATTATAGTAACCAACCATTATTAAAAGTGGAAACATGCAAAAAAGAGTGAAATGATTTATTTCTCTTAAAGGCAACTTTTAAAGAAACAAGGACATATAATAATCAAGAAACTAATTTAGATGATTTCAAGAAATAATTCCATGAAAGATTTAGTTACATTGTTATCCTTACAAACATGTAATTATTCATCCTTTACTCTATCAATAACCATAAAAACAATTCTATAATTGCTGAAACTTTGAATAAGAGTTGAATACTTTATTGTAAATGAA
>JASDQU011443642.1:31508-45744 GCA_032191745.1 Picea mariana | reverse complement strand
TTACTCACTTGGTTAGTACTTCATATAAACAATGACTATCTGATATATAAGCAATTGAGCAATAAATATTGAGTAAGTCAATGTTTATATAATAACAATAATTACAATGTCACTTCTTCAATAAATTCTAAAGAAACATGGCATTCAATGTAACAATTTAACACTTCATTATGTAATGCCTTAAACAACCATTCAATTGCTCACAAATAAAACGACAGCTGCACAATGATATTTATAGAAAAATATGATGGCATAAATTAGTTAATGGGGTTAGTCTTTAGGCTAGGGTTAGAAAGATTAGTAAATTGCTTTAAGTGTTTGATTGAAGTTGTGATCGAGTTACTCAAGACAAAGGAGGTCTTTAGATCAGTTCCTTAGGGTTAATGGAGTCAAAAGTAGAGGACACAAAATTTGAAGGATCAGGTGAATGTAATAGGACTAAGGACAAGAGGGTTATACCTTGAGGTGTTTCTAAGGCAAGGCCTCAAGGATGAAACCCTAGGGGAGAGAGGCTCACTTTGGAGTAGGGGAACTAGGCCTCAGTGCTCTCTCCTCCTTCCTTAGCTTTAATGGAAAATAAACTATCTCAAAAGATTGCATAAGACCAAGACAAGAGGCTTTGCAGGTAATGTGTTTCTATATCAAGGCTTTACCAGGAAAAACCTAGGGAAAATCGGATCAATAAGGTGTAGGGTAATTGGGCCTTGATTCTTTTTCTCCTTCTTATCTCAATAAGAAAAACAGCTAGCATGGAAGAGGAAGAAACGAGTGTTTCTAAGGCAAGTCTCTTTCTCTCTTCAATAAATGGCTCAAAATCTTGACGAGGACATGAGACAAGGACCTACAATGTGTGCTTGTCACCTAGGGTTTATTCAACAAATCATAAAAATAGATGTAAGAAATAACAATACAACCATTCAATTAAGAACTTTTTCAGAAATTTACTCACATTTAACCAAGAAATCAAGTAGAAAACCCAAGTTGTAACACCTTCCACCAAGATAAATGCCAAAAATTCCAATAAAAGACTTCCTTCAACAAGTGCGCCTCACAATTTCAACCAAGAACTCCAAGTGTAGCGCAAATTTCAGACCTCACTAATGGGTCAGTGAAAGATACTGAAAAAATGAAGGTAAAAACCCTCAATTTATACAGTACCATGACCTAATTTCACTTATAGGTCATAAAAAGGTCGACAAGGCCAAAATACTAAAAATCATACTATTTTACATTAAATGGTTAAAATTAAAACCCTAATCAAGATAAAGAGAGATGTCATGCCCCTTTTAGGGTGACGTTAGCCCCTTCTAGGGAAAATGCAGCATCCTGGAGCAAAACATTAGCCCTCCTTGGGCTTCTCCAACCTGCCACACGTGCCAAACTGCCCTAGCTATCTCCCAAAGTGTCCATGCTACTAGGTGATGTCATGGTCATGAAGGGTGACATCCTAGGCCTTCCAAGGCTAACATTCCACTGAAAAGGGCACAATCCCCCTAAGTCAAGCTTTGTCGAGGTGCCTCTGCAAAACATCCTCCTTCTCTCTTGTGCAAACCCATTTTTCCGGTCTCTGCCCCCTACTGGGGTCTCAACATCCATCTGGTGGGATATTCAACCCATGGAGGTCCGAACTGATCATCTCCCCATGTGTACCAGTCCAACATGGTACATGTCCATCGGGCATGATCCTGCACATCAACAACTACGCCCTCCATGGGATCATAAGTTACAAGGATCATAGAAATGTCAATCACATCTCATCATCAATATTATTAAGCATGTGCATAAATCCCCTATTACCCTAGTTAAAAGCTCAAAGACATTATACAAGCCTGCAATACAAGTTTGGAGAAAGTGACAGGGCGTCCTATGGGCTAGTGTCCACTGGAAGAGGAAAGTTTCTAGAAGAGGCTTCATCTAAGCCATGTAAGTGGGTGATGTGGATAAGGGATGTCCAGGCAAGTGGGTGCAATGAGAGCATAGGATGCAAAGTTTTACCTGTGGGTGCCTTTGTAGAAGGCGAGCTGCACCTGTCCTGGATGCAATTTTTTCCAAGCCCATTCATGCCTTTTATTATTTATTATTTATTCTTTATTTATTTTTCTTCAAGAATCTAATCAAGGGACACTACCCTGGCGTGGTGACTAGTGGTGATAGAGTTACCCAAAAGTACTTTCACAGAAATGAGAAGGTTGGCTCGTGATGAGACCCCCTTTCTCTTGGCCATGCAACCAAGAGTCACTACCCTGGCGTGGTAACTAGATGTTGGTAATGTCATACTGTTAGGTACCCTAGGTTGGCTCATGATGAGACCCCCTATCCTCTGACTAGGTCTTGTTTTATTATTTTTACAGGTCCCTCTTATTTCTTGCTGAGAAGCCTTTTATTGTTTTCTTCGGGATCCCTGGGCGAAGCATTTTGAGATTTTATTCTTAGGCTTTTATCCTTTTCCATCTTGCTTTTACCTTATGGTCCTTTAGCCCCTTCTTCCCACGATGTAAGGTGAAATACTTAAATGATAGGTCAACCTAGTTCCTCGACAAGTGTAATGGGATAGATGAGCGGGAAGCAAGATGAAAAGGTGGTGCTATGACGGGAGCAGACGATGGATTTTCATAAGTCCCCCCAGTGGAAAACCAAAACCTACGCACACAGGAATACTAGGGCATCCTGTCATTCCCCCCAGACATGGTCAAGTGGGAAAGTATAAGATCCAAGCATTTTTTAGAAACAAAAGGAATTAAATGCAGATATTCAAAGGTTTTGAAGATCAGAGTGACACATACCATGATACCCGAATTCATTACCTCATGCAGCAAGAACCATCTCTGACACAAGACCAAGCCGATGGTGATGGATGTTGTTGTTGCTGACAAAGTAGAGGCGCTGAAAGCGAGAAAAGATGGGCTCTCCAGGGCCATGCTAAATTCGATCTGACTCTCGGTACTCCATGTCTAGGACCTGTGGGCCTCGAGACATGATCTCCTATTTATCCCTAAAAGTGGGGGATAACAGGCTCAATTGAAGGTATCCCATTCTTCTTCAACTCTTTCATTTGGCTAATCCACAATGCTTTCCCAGAACTCTATTGCAGAATTCATCTTAGAGAGATTTTCGTTGGATAGGATCTCTATGTGATGGTCTTTAGTTCCTTTCTCCTTTTGTACTTCTCTAAAAAATTGTACTCTATATAATGCTCTTTCACTCTTCGACTCACCTGATCTAAGTATTTCTTTATGTGTAATCCCTAGTAGCGGGGATTCTTTCTTAAGCCTAATTTATTTTCTCACAAGATCATCCTAGAATTTTTCAGGTGGTTGTCATGGTCCTCCATGAGGTATTTCGTTAGCTTGGCAACTCCTCTAGCCTCTTGATAATAGTGAACCTGGTTCCTGAGGGAATTTACCTCCTATCTAACCTACTCCAAATCCATTTCCTCGGCTAAAGATTTATCAAATGAGGCATAGGAGATGGAAATACCTATTAAAAATAATTCACTCATTTTGGTTTTCTTGGTGTCCATAATTACTTCCCTTGAGGTGCATAACACACTACTATCCAATGTGGTTTTTCTTTTTCATTGGGTCCTTTTTACAATTGACATCAATTTACAATCATAGGTGAAATATTCCAGATCATAAAATTCCTCAATAGGTTAGGGAATTAGTTGTTCACCCCAAAACATAATGTTTTCCAAACTCCCAGGAGTATACAAATGCCCAGAGATGGGGTCCTGACTCTCTTATTTTGATGAGGAATCCTTTCTTTCCACTTTTGGGTGAGTGTTAATATTGTCTCGTATGCATGGGTATTCTTTGTATCATCCTGGATTTATTCCTCTTTCTTCTCCTTGGATGAGGTCTCTTCAGGTAGTTTCTCAACTGGTTTATCCTTTTCTAAGCTTTGTTCTAGCGTAGAAATCATCTTTTCTTCATTTTTATTCTTACCTTCGGCATCCTCATCACCTGTAATATTACCTTTTGTATCATCAATATTACCTGAATCCTTGCCTTATTCAATGTCTTGAGTCATCTAGGTATCATGGACACCTATAATATATTATAGATTCTCAAGAAAATGCACTTCTTCACTTGGGCCACCTGCTGAAGTCTAATCTCATTCATTATTTGTCCTTTTGGTGTCCTTATCATGTTTCTGGGTGTCTTGATTGATGCTATCACCCCCTGTTTCCATATCCTTTTATTATTTTGAATATTCAAGAGGATTTTCATCCCTTTGCATGTTCTCATTGACAATGGTGACACCTCTCTTGCCACCTTCTCTTCATCTTTAGTCAAATCAATGATCTCATAAGGCTTAGGAGGTGTTGCATTCTTTTATTGCTCCCTCTTGAGACTCTACTCCCTTTCCTTCTATGAATTGATCTTTTCTAATTCTACCTTTTCTCTTTGTTCTTCTTGAGATTTCCTTTGTTGTTCAACTTTCTCTTCCTCAATTCTTTTTTCAATTATTCTAGGTCTTTCCTAGCCTTTTCTTCTTTTCTCTAGAAATTACTTCTTTCTCTATTCCTTTTATACTTTTATTCTCTACTCAATCAACAATTGTTGAGCATCCTCCTCGTCCTCTTCCTTTATCAATTCCTTTTGCTGCTTCTTTTGTTGTTCTTGTTCTATGACATTTTTTTCCCATTCTTCCAGTACATCCTATTGTTCCTTTTCCGCCTTCAGTATTTATTCTTCTTCTTTCTTTCCTTTTTTAGTTTCTATGTTGGAGGTAGCTCCTTGATGTTAGATTTTCTTAAATTTTCAGAGCAATAGATTTACCAAAGTATTTAGATCTTATTTTACATTTAACAACCATATACTGTAAATATAAGAAACATAAACAAACGCAAGAAGACACAGAGATTCATCTTGGGAAATTCACAAACACGGGGAAAAACCCAACCAACCTTTCTTAGATAGATTATTTCTAATAATACAATCTAACCATGAACAAGCTCTCTTTCACAAGAACAAAACTAATAATGAAGAAACCCTAATACAAGAACTTATCTCTTTCTCTTTGTCAAACTGTAGCAAGTTCATACAACTACATCTGCAACACCATACAAATCTAGCACACATATCCTAGAGATAGTGCACAAGATAAATCACCAAGAAATACCAAGAACCCAAACCACCAAGAATCTCAGTTGTTGCAGTAGTTGTGCCTTCTCCTTGCCTCACACTTGTGCCTTCTTATTGAGTGAGATAGTTGTGTGAGTGAGTTCACAAATGAGCAAGGAGTCATCTTATTTATAGTATTCAACTCATTTTAGTTGGGGCTGAATTCTCTTCTTGGAATTCTATTTTCACTTTACCTTTTTTCTTGTGGGCCGACTTCTCTTCTGGAAAATTCTATTTCCACTTTATTCTTTTCGTGTGAGCCGATTTCTCTTATGGGGTGTTCTTCAACTGTTCAATGGTATTCCTTTGACTTCTGGAATCTGATTTTATTATAAGAAAGGTTGTTCAGGAGGGAATACCTCCCGCTGCTACCAAAACATCAACACTCCCTCTTAGGTAGGGAGGTATTCTTCCAATATTTTTTCTTCTAGTAGTCCCAATCACACCCATCCATTTCACATGGCATGGGTAAGACTACCACCATAGTCTTACGACTACGCTATGAGCATATAGTAGTCCAAGACTACTACCATAGTCTCATGACTACGCTATGAGCATCTAGTAGTACAAGACGACCACCATAATATCACGATTACACTATGACAATCTAGTAGTACAATACTACCACCATAGTCTCACGACTATGCTATGAGAATCTAGTAGTACAATACTACCACCATAGTCTCTTGGCTATGCTATTATTTTTCTCCTCTCCTAGTAGTCCCAATCGCACCCATCCAATTTACATGGTATGGGAAATACTAGTACCATAGCCCCAAGGCTACGCCATGGTCCCAATCACACCTAGCCACTTCACATGGTGTAGGAAAGACCATGCTACAAGTCCCAATCACACCTAGCCACTTCACATGGTGTAGGAAAGACTTGTACCAGGCTACACATTACTCCCTCAGTCACTTCACATGACTTATATAGGAAACCCTTGGACAAAGGGGGATCCCACTAGAGGAGAAACATCAAATATCCCTCTCAATGAGGGTGGACATTCTGCATCATGCCAAGCTTGTCTCTGAAGTGCTCATACTTCACTCTAGACAGAGGCTTGGTGAGAATGTCTGCTATCTTCTCATCTGCGGATATGTACCAAAGCTCCACTGCTCCTTTATGCACCATGTATCAGATGTAATGGTATTTGATCTCTATATTCTTTGAATTTTCATGAAAGACTTGATTCTTTGAAATATTCCCACAACTTTTATTATAACAATATATCAAAGTTTCTCCAACTCTAGATCAAATAACCCTGAAAGCAATTTCCTAGTCCATACTGTTGCATGACTTGAAACACTGGCTGCTATATATTTTTCCTCTGCTATACTAAGTGCCATTGACATATGTTTTCTTCTTAACCATGAGATCATACCTGATCCCAAACTAAAGAAACATCTCGATGTGCTTTTCATTTCCACTACACTCCCCGCCCAGTCAGAGCCTGTGTAACCTTGCAACTTTACTTTACCGTCCGAGACATATCTAAGTCCATATCCAACTGTACCATGTAGGTACCTCAACACATGATTTTCTGCTCTCCAATGTACATGTCTAGACTCAACCATGTACTGACTCAATGTGTTCACTACAAACCATATATCTGACCTAGTGTTAACCAGGTACATCAAGGACCCAATCAACTATTTGTACATCATGGGATCAACCAAATATGAAGATGAATCACTCAATAGCTTCAGATTCGTAACCATAAGTGTGGCCATGGACTTGTAGTCCATCATCCCAAATATTTGCAGGATCTAAACTATATATTTTCCTTGGCTAAGGAAAATCTCATTTGGCCTCTGCCACACCTCTAATCCCAAAAAATAGTTCATCAAAACCATATCCTTCATTTTGAACTCTAAAGTGAGCTCCCTCTTGCACCCATCTATGAGCTTCTCATCCCCAATAAGAAACAAGTCATCCACATATAGTACCAATATCGATGGGAAACCATCTTCAACCTTGTAGTAAAGGTTGGGATTTTCATCACTCTTGGTAAACCCCAAGCTCATCAAATAACTATCTATTCTGGCATACCATGCATTGGGTGTTTTCTTAAGCCCGTACAAAGATTTATTCAATTTAAAAACATGGGCCTCCTTCCCATGGATTACAAAACCTTGTGGTTGTACATTCCTTCTTCAATTACACCATTCAAGAAAGTAGTCTTGACATCCATCTGGTGTAATTTACGTCCCGTAATGAAAGCAATATCAATAATATATCTGATCGAAGTGTACTTTTATACTGGAGAAAATGTCTCATCATAATATTCTACCTCTTTTTAGGAGATTCCTCTAGCCACAAATCTCGCTTTGTACTTCTCTATGCTTCCATCTGCAACATGCTTGATCTTGTATATCCACTTGAAAGTCACCACTGACTTCCCTTTTGGTCTCAGAACCACTTACCACACATCATTCTTCATAATGGATTGATACTCTTACATCATGGAATCCTTCCACACTTGCTTCTTAGCAACTTCCTCATAAGTGGAAGGTTTTGAATCAATGATCTTACTCATCAACGCCACATAGTTGGAAAACTTGTGTGGTCTGTTTCTCTCTTTAAAATATCCTCTGGAAGTTGCATTTCTTTCTGCTTCCTGCAAAGTGTTCCAGATCTATGTTGGTCTCTTCCTGGTAATTGTAACTTCTCTCAGTGGTCTACAAGTATCTCTGGCTCTACTTTCTTATTCTGAACTTATGGAATGTGTTATTTGGGAGTAAATTCAACCATTAATGCATCTGTTGGATCCTCTTGATCCCATCTATCCTCATCCATGTGAGACTCTATAGATTTCCTGAAGGATGTTTCTTCATCAAATGTAACATCCCTGCTAATCTCAATCTGTCTCTGTCCGTGGATGAATATTCTATAAGACTTCAAAGTCTCACTCTATCCAATGAAGGTACCCTTCTTTCCTCAAGGCTCTAACTTCATTCTATTTTCTTTGGGAACATGTATGTACACTAGAAAACCAAATATTCTCAAGTGACCGACTTCTGGTTTCTTTCTAGTGAATACTTCTTTTGGTGTCTTGTTCCCTTATATCCTATGAGGACTTCTATTCTAGACATATACAAATGTACCAGATGCTTCTGCCCATAGATGCATGGGTAATTTTTGGTCATGGATCATCGCTTTAGCTGCTTCCACAATTGATATCTTCTTTCTCTATGCAACCCCATTCTGTTGGGGTTGTAGGGAGTTTTCAAATCCCTCTTTATCCTTGCTTCTCTGCAAAAGTATTTAAACTCATTTGAGGTGTATTCACCTCCATTATCTAACCTCAAAACTTTAATATTTCTTCCAGATATATTTTCTACTAAAGCTTTGAATTCTTGAAACTTATTGAAAAATTCATCTTTCGGTTTCAAGAAATAGATCCATGTCTTATGTGAGTAATCATCAATAAAAATGACATAGCATAAAAATTTACCTAGAGATGGTATCATCATTTGTCTGCATACATATGAATGTATGATGTCCAAGATACCCTTGGATATATTGTCACTGGTTGAAAAACTTCCCTTGGAATTCTTTCCAAGTGCACATCCTTTGCATACTCCATCATGTTCTACCTGCATATTTGGTAGACCTGTAACCATCTTTCTCAAAACTGGTAAGGCTCTGTAATTGAGGTTAGCAAGTCTTCGATGCCATAACTCACTAGAGCTAACATTTTTATGTACAAGGGCTTGTTCTGGGCATCCCTTCATTTACACAATCCTCCCTCTTTGACACCAATCATAGTAGATGAATCTATACTTGAACTCTTGGGCCATAGAAGGACTTGGCCATCCACAAACACTACCCTGAAGCCTTTATCTTGTACAGAAGAAATATAAATAAGATTCTTCTTTAATCCTTGTACAAAAAAAACATCTTTTATCGATATAGAATTACCTGAATCAAGATGGTAGGAGGCTTCTCCTACTCCTTTGACTGCATGCCTCAAATCATCCCAATTTCTACATGAAGGGATGAACTCTTCTTTGTCAATTTTGTAAGAGAACTTCTGAACTCGGTCATGTGCTTGAAAGTACCACTATCCACTAGCCAAATATCACTTCCTTGAGTTATAGTACCTGTGAGAGCTGAGACAAAGACATATTCTTCATCTTTTGATTACTTTGTCTTCTTCTAAGATGTGAAATCTTCCATATCTTCTACACGTGAATCATGTTTTCTCTTTCCTTTCCCTTGAGGACATTGATAAGCAAAATGTCCCAACTTCTAGAAAGTGAAACATCTAATTTTAGATACATCCTTATTGTGGTATGGAATTGATCTTCTATTTTTCTTCGGATTGGTGTTTCTTCTTTGTTTCCTTTTCTTCACATGAGCAACAAGAGCTTGGTTCTCTTCATCATTGGTTTTCTGTGACTTGGATATCAATCTTGATTCTTCTTGGGTATAGTCTCTCCACGGCTTGTCAAATTTAGGTAATTTAATTCTTGCATAAATTCCTTGAACAAATGCATCCCAAGAAGAAGTAAATCCATTAATTGTTGTAGTCACAAGCTATGCAAAATCCACTAAATCTCCAATAGCTACTATTTGGTCCTTGATTTGTGAAATCCTCATGAAGTAGGTGGAAACTGTACTTGACTTGATCATCATCACATTTATGAGTTGATGCCTTAGGGTTATCTTCTTGCTTGTTTTCTTTCTTTCATCAAACATCTCCTTTGGTGTAATCAATTTTTATACATTGGGAATCAAGTGGTACTTGATTGAATCTATCAAGATCCTCTTGGCCTTGATCTCATTCTTCTTGTACTTTGATCTGGCGTCTTCTTCTTCTAGTTCTGGGAGAACTTGCTTGACATGATCCAAGAGCTAGAATGAGTAGTATCCTATGATTTCATGATCTAAAGTTTTCTACTCCATCCAACCTATCCTCAACTCTCATACTGGTAATCATTTTCGCTGGTAGAAACCCTAGGCTTGAAAAACCTCAAAATTTCAACCTCCTTGAAAAATCAACGCTAAGGTTTCAAGATGTGCGCTAGGGTTAGGTGAGTTTCTCTGAAGTGGAATTAGTCCCAATGACTTTGGAATAAGTGCTCAACGAGCTTGAAAAAAGAAAAACTTTGTAGCGGAAAATCCAAAGTACGATCTTCCTTCCAGTGGTTAAACTATTCTGAAGCTAACCAACTATGATACCATGTTATATTTTCTTAAATTTTCAGAGCAATATATTTACCAGAGTATTTAAATATTAGTTTGCATTTAAAAACCATATACTCTAAATATAAGGAACATAAAAAAACATAATAAGACACAGATATTTATCCTAGGAAAACCCCAAACCCAGGGAAAAACCCAACCAACCTTTCTTAGATAGATTCTTTCTGATAATACAATCCAACCATGAAAACACTCTCTTTCACAAGAGAAAAATTGATAATGAAGAAACCATGAAACACAAACTTATCTCTTTCAACTTTTCAAACCCTAGTAGGGTCAAACAAGTCCAGTTGCAACACCATACAAAGCTAATGCACCTCTCCTAGAGATAGCACACAAGAGAAATCACCAAGAAATACCGAGAAACCAAACGACCAAGAATCCCAATTGTTGCAGTAGTTGCATCTTCTCTTTTCCTCGGACTTGCACCTTCTTCTTGAGTGAGGTAACTGTGTGAGTGATTTCTCAAATGAGCAAGGCATCACCTTATTTATAGTCTTCAAGTAACTTTAGCTAGGATCGACTTCTCTTCCTGAAATTTTGTTTTCTCTTTACCTTTTTTCTGTGGGCCAAATTCTCTTTTGGAAAATTCTATTTCCACTTTATTCTTTTCATGTGAGTTGACTTCTCTTTCGGGGTGGTCTTCAACCGTTCAATGGTATTCCTTTGACTTCTGGAGTTTTCTTCTCTTCTAGTAAAGGTTGTCCAGGAGGGAATACCTCCCGCTTCTACCAAAACATCAACACTTGATTTATCATCTTTATCTTCTCTTTTAGTGACAAGGAGGCAAATACAGTCACATTGGGGTGGGATTTTCTTTTCTCCACCTCCTTCCAATCCTGGGAATTTTCAGTAAACAATTCTTCTTGCAACTTCTCATGAGCATATGGATAACTCAGAGATACTTGTTCAATATGAATAAGGAAAAAACCTTTAGGATCATGCTTCTTGAATGTTCCAGTCATGAACCTCTATTCCAGTTGAATCTATCCTTCTTTTTTTGCATGCTTGGTATCCCTCATTGTGTAATACCTCACTTAGAAATGATAAGGGATGAATATTTTATTCTTGTCTTTGACCAATGTGGCATTAAGCCTCTGCATTATGGAATGATAGCATATTTATCCAACCAAAATATTGTTGGGAACATAAATATGAAATATATGAGGTGGGCTAGTGGCTCCATAGATGCAGATATATGTGTGTTTCTCCTCTAGGTACTAGTTACCAATGTATGCAAAAACCTTCTTGGCCTGATTGGATAATATAGGACACTTTTTCCCAAAGATGGGGAAGTATATTCAGGCCATGAATAATTCAAATATATAAGAATAATACCTCTTATAATCACTTTCCCATACCATAATGAAGTAGACATGTACTGGTGGCTTAGAGACTTGTCAACTAAGTGACAGACCTAGAAAAGTGTTGTAAGAACACAAGACATCAAGTATGAAAGACACCATGTGAAATGTTGGGACACAAATTGGTTGAGGGGTATGGGATTGACCAATCCTAATACTGAATCAATTGGATATGATGGCCCCCCAATTAAAGCATCTTCCCCACATGGCAACATGGTATGCCAAAGGAAACCATGCTTCAAAAAATTGAGATCAATCTCTCTCTCCATATAATATGCATAATAAAATCATGAAGTACATATATGTTTCCCCCAACCATGAAATGGCATATCTTCCTAATGACCTATTGACAAATTTCTTATCTTCCCTCCACTAGTTCCCTAGGACCTTACTCGTGTCATATTTTTGGTAGAAGGCTACTACACAATTCTTGTTGAGGGATGCTTCAAGTTTAAGGAACTTGTAGTATTTTTTAACATCTTGTGGGAGGAATGATCCAATACATTCCCATTTCTCATTAGTAATATTTCAGTTTTGACTATCAGTGTGACTCATGACCCATTCCATTAATTCCACACATGGAAAAATTGGTGCCCTAGATACAACTGAGTGTAATCTAGATTGTCTAATAAATGGGAAAACTACATCGTCCACCATTCTCAAATATAGATCTTTGTGAGGAGTTGATTTAGGGTAATATTTATCTTTGAATTTATTAAATAGATCATTCTAGGTGGGGATCAGTACTTGTGTGGTGGCACATACTCCTGTGCATGACTCTGTGTCTCTATATGATGGCACCTGTGTGGATAACTTCTTCGGTAGGAGTTTGATGAGTGGTTGTGTGATTTTACAACTAGACAACTCTTATACTTATGGTGGAGAAGAGATAGAACCCCATTCTACATCCCTTGACCCAGTTCTTGGTTTCTTTGATGATTTTCATAATGGAGCCTTCCTAGGAGGCATTTTAATTGCATTAGAGAAAAGAATACGAGAAATGGTGCATTACTGGGATATAATTGATTCTAGATAAAAATAAAGAATGCCTATTTGTGAGCTATACAGTAACCAATGTAACTGATTCTAACCTATAATACAACTAGACTTCATGTAATCACTGGTTAGAATACCTTTATGTCGCATGACAAAACAATTTTGAATTCCTCAAGGTTGTAGAGTGGGATAAATTTTTTAGTTCGCAAGTGCAAAGGTTACAATCATTCCTTGGATAACAATGAATTTTGTTTAGGGAAAAACACAAGTTAAACGATCAAAACTGTGAGCATGGAAAGGGATCCTGTGTATCTGTAGATTGAAATGTTTTCTTGTATGCTCAAATAACCATTAATGGATGATTTGATGCACAAACAGGTCTATCGACGAATTTAAAAGCATCACTTGGTGTTCTTTGGGGTCATCAATGTCGACAGGAACATGAGTAGGTTGTGTATAACTAACTACAAACCTCGACCCGACCATCAACATCGGTAATCCATACATTATGATGACATGGGAAACATACATTTCCTAATGAATAGACGTACTGATGTGGAAAAGTAAATAAAGTTAGGTGACGTGTCGATGTTAATTTATTGGTAACATGGCCTATTGACATGTCACGTGATGTAGAATTCATGTAGCCATGAGAAATGGACATGGCGTACTGAACTAAGTATTTTGACGGTCCAGATATATTGACTCTCAAGATTGAATGACTAGAATTCGCTCTTCAGGTGAAGGTTCATCGACATCAACATTTTTCCATAGTCTATTGAAAGTTGATATGATTATGGGATGACATTGATGGACTATTTACTATCAGGGAAAATCTTTTGTACAAAAAACTCAAGATGTTTCCAATCTTTCCAATGCTCGATGGATTCATCGACATCGACGGAAAGGCATGTATACTTAACCAAAATGTGCAGCCAAAACTATCAGATTCCAATGATCAAAAGAAAAAATCCATATCGTGATGATGTGGGAAATGAGACATTATATAACGTGGCAAGAAATCATAACATCTGATGTGGTAAGGATGTAGTACGAAAGATAACGTGGCAAGATGACATGGTAGATGATCTAGTAGGTGACGTGGGCGGTACATATAATGACGTGGAAGATGACGTGGTCATGGATGTGGCATCTGCCACAGTATTCAAACAAGGCCTACCATGTGGTAAGTTTCAATGGTCATGATTTAACTATGTGCATGATCAAATGGTTAGCGATAACACTCTTACTTTATTGGTTTATCGACTATGGGGGTGAACATATTTAACTTTTGTTCTCAACCATATGATTTCGGTCGAGAGTGATGGTGCCGTCCATGATCAACTGAAAGGACTACCCATTCACATATGGATGATACTACCCTCGACGCCGATGAATTTGTCAACAATTTATTTAAGACTCCTTCGGGTCGAGCCTTTGGGCCTTGCGTTGTTATTTCAATATTTTTTATCCCAACTCAATAATTTCATCGAGATTTTTGAAAAGTGTTCTTTTAAGGCCCTTTTGTGAGTTATTTTC
>JASDQU011443642.1:0-14361 GCA_032191745.1 Picea mariana | reverse complement strand
TATATGGTCAATATGATACCAGCAAGTATGAGTAAAGCCATTAATAGATGAAAACTTTTATCATAATTTATGAAATGTAAAATATGAGATGAAACAAATTCAACCTTTGTTATTGCATATTGTGCACATAAAAGGTTGTAACTAAATAGTCAAGGAAGGTTTTATTATCATGATTAGTAGAGGTTTGATTTTCTCCTCGGTTTCCTGCATTTATTAATGATGGATTAACATATCTCTAAATGTTATAGAGAATAATGCAAAGATTTAGAAAATAATAAGGTATTATTAAAGAAAGAAATGGGTTTAGTGATGAGATAATTTGAAAATAAAGAAGATTAATGCATTAGTAATAAATACCACTCATCTTGGTGGAATTTATGACATATAATCTTTTAAACAATTGCAAATTAAAGACAAGACAAGGTCAGTTTCCATTTATTGTGGCTACAAATTCTACCTTCTTTTTAATGTTTTATGTTTTGGTTTTTTTCTAGGGATATTATTTGGTTAATTTTGCTTGAAATATGGCAAGAAATGGTTAGATTTGCAGATTTCAGTGGTTAAGTTTGTATAATATGAGTGCCTCAAGAGTTTTTCGGGAAATTGAATTCATTTATGTATTCAGAAATGCAATTTAAATAACAAGAAATTGCAATTTCGCCATAAATTTATATCGCCCGATTTCGATCAAAAATACCAAAACGTAGAATGTTTAGACAATACCATTTGTCTCTTTCAAAACTCAAAACTATAAAAGCTAAAAAATGTTAATAAATAAAATATGTTATATAGCCTCCCATTCCCCTATACTTGAAGCGTAGTGTAATAAAACAAACAAATACATCCAAAGTGACGAGCAATTTAGCAATGATCGAATCGAAAATCTTTCAAATAGACACATGCATATTGCTCTCCAATTCTCAAATTGTGTAATGATCATTTTCTAAAGTGGTATTTGTGCATTTTAGATTTTTTATACTTTAATGAAACAAGACTTATCACTGTTTTGTTTAGTTATGTAAAGATACATATATTTATATAAATATACGTAAAAATTCAAATTCATTCAATAGTACTTAAATGTTGACTAATGGTTAAATTGGTTATCTCAAATGAATTGTGAAATGTTGAATAAATAATATCGTATTATTGGATTATGAATACTAGTGAAAATGAAAATAAATATGATATATTGATCCAATGTATTCTCAATAAAAACATGTAATAAAAGAATGAGTTGTTAAGGACAATGAATGCATGTTATGATAAATATTATGGATCTTGATAGTTAATATTGAATGAATGTTAACACATGTGTATGTATTTTACTATGAGCGCAAGTATTTTGATACAGACTAGATAGGGAAATCAAAGAGTATGAGTACCCTATGGAAGCCCATATCCTTGAGGGAATGTTCACATGAACTTATAAATATAGATCAACGATAGAAAATTACTTCCATAAAACCCACAATATCTAACCTAGACCTATGTGTATCACTTGAGGCTAGAAAACCATGTAAATAATGGAGGCTAATGATTTTAGAAATATTGAAAGTCAAATAAAACTACTATTGCGACTTTCGATACCTATTATAATAACTCATTTGATGAGTTACCATAACATTACAATAGCTAACCTAGACCTATGTGTATCATTTGAGGCTAAAGAGCCATGTAAATAATGGAGGCCAATGATTTTATAAATATTGAAAGTCAAATAGAACTACTATTTCGACTTTCGATACCTATTATAACAAGTGCTACGTGGCAGCGTAGTCCCTGTCGTCTTGAATTGGGAATAAATGCATAGGGATAGGAAAAAGTAGCGGAGGCAGATGGAAACTGTAGCGGAGATGTGGTAAGCAACATGAAGCACATGTGGTATTCATGCAGTAAATGACACGTGGCCTCTAGAGCCCCATTTATTTTTTGAAAGTATATAATATATTTTTCTATGTTGAAAAATTGTGTCTATTTTGTCTCTATATGTGGCCGGACAAAAAAACGTTATATTCAAATTAAGAAAATACAATTTCTGCATAGTGGAAGATAAAAATTTATGACGACATAAATATAAAAGGAGATAAAAACAACTTAAAGTGTTTGGTTTTTGTGTCGTATTAATGCAACAATGAAAAACCGATTACTATTAGTCCCTACAGCGCGAAGGGCAGGGACTAATAAGGAGTGAAATATCTAATGTTCTTACCATGTTAACCCTCGCAAGTAGATGTCATATACGCATCTTGAATCGATATTTTCATACTCATTGATTTGTTGTTTTGTGATCCTTTGTGTTTGTTTCTCAATGCATGTCTTCATTGTCATTTTTGTTGAGCACCAATCTTCCTTTGATATTCAAATTTACCTACAAATATCTTCCTATATAAAATGATGATAACAACCAATTGAGTCCATTTTCTTAAATCAATTACTATAAAAATGGAAAATATAATTGGTATAAAGAATTGATCCTATAACTTGATTTATAATGGTATAAACTTCAATTGTGAATATATTTGGTGTATTAATAATCTATTTTTGACCAAATTTGGCATATACTTGCTAAATACAGGAACTATTCTTCCCTCAATATGATTTCTCATCTTACTTCATTTTTGACTTATACCTCGAGAACCTTGAGATTGGTTATGTCCCTAATCTTTCCAAAAACTCTTCTAGCTAGTAATAAACATGCATCCAAGAAATGATTACATTCCATGTATAGCTTAAGTAAGCTACTATTGTTTTATAGAAACATCAATTTGCACTTGCCATCAGTTTCAACTCATTCAAAAGAGTTTAAGATGTAAACATAAAACCATGCAATTATGCATGTTTTTAAACTTCTTCTTTATAGATATTCAAAGGAGGTCCTTCGTATATGCATGTTTTAAAACTTAGTCTCTATAAAAGTTTGGATGAGAATTTTAAAATGACCACAAAAGTCAAGAAGCCTAACGACATCAAAAGGAAGAAGAAGAATGTCAATGCTTTGAGGATTCCAAATTGTAGGCTGAAGATGGAAATAATTACCACTCCAAGTTTTGATAAGATTCAAAGAGAAATACTTAGAACTTGGAGGTCGAGCTTGATAACTTAGATGGTCAATATGATACTAGCAAGTATGAGTAAAGCCATTAATAGATGAAAACTTTTATCATAATTTATGAAATGTAAAATATGAGATGAAACAAATTTATCATAATTTATGAAATGTAAAATATGAGATGAAACAAATTCAACTTTTGTTATTGCATATTGTGCACATAAAAGGTTGTAACTAAATAATCGAGGAAGGTTTTATTATCATGATTACTAGAGGTTTGATTTTCTCCTTGGTTTCCTGCATTTATTAATGATGGATTAACATATCTCTAAATGCTATAGAGAATAATGCGAAGATTTAGAAAAGAATAAGGTATTATTAAAGAAAGAAATGGGTTTAGTGATGAGATAATTTGAAAATAAAGAAGATCAATGCGTTAGTAATAAATACCACATATTTGGGTGGAATTTATGATACATGATCTTTTAAACAATTGCAAAATAAAGATAAGACAAGGCCCTATTCCATCTATTGTGGTTACAACTTTTACCTTCTTCTTAATGTTTTAGTTTAAATGTTTTATGTTTTGGTTTTTTTCCAGGGATATTATTTGGTTAATTTTGCTTGAAATATGGCAAGAAATTGTTAAATCTGTAAATTTCAGTGGTTAAGTTTGTATAATATGAGTGTTTTAGGAGTTTTTCAAGACATTGAATTCATTTATGTATTCAGAAATGCAATTTAAATAACAAGAAATTATAATGTTGCCATAAATTTATATCGCCCAATTTTGATGAAAAATACCAAAACGTAGAATGTTTAGACAATACCATTTATCTCTTTCAAAACCCGAAACTCAAAACTAAAAATTATGAGACCTAAAAAAATCTTAAAAAATAAAATGTGTTATATATCCTACCATTCCCCTATACTTGAAGCTTAGCGTAATACAACACAAAAATGTATCCAAAGTGATAAGCAATTTAGCAATGGTCGGATTGAAAATCTTTTACAAAAATGTATCCAAAGTGATGAGCAATTTAGCAATGGTCGGATAAAAAATCTTTCAAATAGACACATGCATATTGCTCTCCAATTCTCAAATTGTGTAATGATCATTTTCTAAAGTGGTATTTGTGCATTTTAGATTTTTTATACTTTAATGAAACAAGAATTATGACTGTTTTGTTTAGTTATGTAAAGATACATATGTTTATATAAATATATGCAGATTTTATAATGAGGCTTAATATTTTTTGTTATTTAATTTGGAAATTCAAATTCATTCAATAGTACTTAAATGGTGACTAATGATTAAATTGGTTATCTCAAATGAATTGTGAAATGTTGAATAAATAATATCGTATTATTGGATTGTGAATACTAGTGAAAATGAAAAGAAATATGATATATTTATCCAATGTATTTTTCAATAAAAACATGCAATAAAAGAATGAGTTGTTAAAGACAATGAATGAATGTTATGATAAATATTATGAATCTTAATAGTTAATATTAAATGAATGTTAACACATGTGTATGTATTCTACTATGAGCGCAAGTGCTTTTATATAGACTAGATAGGAAAATTAGAGAATTTGAGTACCCTATGGAAGCCCATACCCTTGAGGGAATGTTCACATGAACTTATAAATACGGATCAATGATAG
Source organism: Picea mariana (assembly GCA_032191745.1). Classification (NCBI taxonomy): domain Eukaryota; kingdom Viridiplantae; phylum Streptophyta; class Pinopsida; order Pinales; family Pinaceae; genus Picea; species Picea mariana. The sequence continues at coordinate 9,639 of JASDQU011443642.1, read as the reverse complement.
AAAAGTACTTCCACGAAACCTACAATAGCTAACCTAGACCTATGTGTATCACTTGAGGCTAGAGAACCATGCAAATAATTGAGGCTAATGATTTTATAAATATTAAAAGTCAAATAAAACTACTATTGCGACTTTCGATACCTATTATAATAACTAGTTTGATGAGTTTCCATACCATTACAATAGCTAACCTAGACCCATGTGTATCATTTGAGGCTAAAGAGCCATGTAAATAATGGAGGTTAATGATTTTATAAATATTGAAAGTCAAATAGAACTACTATTGCAACTTTCAATACCTATTATAACAAGTGTTGCATTGCAATTGCGTCCCTGCTGAATAAGGTTGAATAAATATAATAGTTATTGCGTATGAGTTGGAATAGAGTATCATCATAGAAATAACCGTAATCGCTCTTTCATATCAAAGCTTAACACATATCATAGCACTACCTATCGAGCTTTATGTAATATGAATAGTTAATACCAAGCAAGGCTTTTGGATTGCATAACAATATTAGGACTTGAAAGATGAAAATTTATCTCGTTTGATGGAGGTATCTGTAACTTGTAGCAGTTTTGTCATCATACATAGGTTTTGACTTGGCATGAATGACTAAATATACAAATTGAACACTAAACGTCCTTAATTTTATCACAAGTGTAATGACAAAATCTTGGATTATGCATTGTTATTTATACTAGGCATATGCATTGTTGTTTATACTGGGCATTATGCATAATGTGCTTCACAATTAAAACATAGTACCGTTGTAAATTCAAATGTGTACCTTCATAAACTCTGAAGGGCCAAGCGAAAATCACTAAGAGTAAATGCGACTTGTTGGGAGCTATGAATACTTTTCATTTTATATGACAATTGCTTCATAGGTGGGTCTACTTCATCCGACATATCTCCATGAAGGTTCATAATGAGATTGGATAATTCCCCATCAAAATTCACAATGAGATTCATAATAGTTTTAAAAAAAGAAAATTATAAAATTCCAATTGGTCAAGCAACATGTGTTTTCATAATAAGTCAAGAGAATGAAGGCAGTTTTTAAGGGACATAATAAAGGTTAATAATGAGATTAAAAAAATACAGAAAATATAAAAATTTATAAAATTCCAATTGGCCAATAATAGTGTGTTCTCAAAATAATGAAATCAGCTTGTGAATGACTATGAGTGTATCTTTTTGCAAGTTTCAAATATATATTTCAATTATTTAAAATGTACGTATACCACCAATGATCTTTCTTTGAATGAGTGGACATTAATATTTAAAAAATAAAATTAATCTTTGAAATTGGGGGAAGACCAGCCTCTCAAGAATATGGATGGGTGTATCTAAAAGTCCGTATCATAGTGGATCATTTCGCTTGTGAGGAACCAAGAATGTATCTTGTTTTCTAATTGCAAGTGCTCAAGATATATTTCAACTTCTTAAAATCTAGTAACATACTTGAGTACCATTGATCTTTATTTGAATATGTGGACACTAATATATTTTTTAAATTGGAGAAAACTAGCTTGTCAAGAACATGGATGCTTTATTTTATAAATGCAATTGCTTCATAGCTAAGTGGGGTGCATCTAAAGGTGGGTGCATCTAAAGGTCATGTGGTTATGAAACCATGGAATTGAGAATCACATATTCTTACTTCTGGCAGGCCCATACGACTGCTACCAATGTTAGGTTTGAGGATCGCTTTCACACAATAGTTTTACAAGAAAGTATGTGTTAGTTGGTAGTGTTGAAATTTCATTCCAAGGAGGTGAACTAGTTTTTTTATGTGCTTCTCACGGTATTTGTCAGCATCTTTATGGTGGGGTATTTGAACTTAATGGAGTACCGAGCATTGCATTGAATCCCTTGTTCGGTAACTTAATTTTTGGGGGGAGTCAGTGAATTGTAGGTTCAAACATAATTCCCATATTAACCACTTAATAAATTTTAATTTAATACTAAAAGTTTATCTTAATTATATTTTAGTTATGGACGTTGGTTTCATATTAAACATTTTATACTATATTAGTGATTATTTATCCATGATTCAACTTTATTACGTTATTACGTGCAACTGTAAAAGGTTAAATGCCAAGTCCCTGACTGTGGGGACATGTTATATCTGAAGTACATATTGAAATCCATTCTAGATTTCCAAAGCCCCAGCCTGAGCCTTCCTCTCAGTTTCCCTCTATGAGAATGACCAACAATTGTGTTGCATTGACCTTGTTGATAGAGTCGTAATTACGTAGATAATAGATTCTCAAGCAAATCTTTTAGACATTAGTTAGTCGGATACCGATAGACATCTGGAAGTAAGGGAAATTTTTGTGTGAAGATAATTAGCACAGTTACAAGTCATTCATGGTTGGTGAACGTCGAAATAAGCGAGCCTTGGGCATTAAATAACATCGCAGAACTCTGTGTATTAAATAACCGACGATTGATGTGGTAAGACGATTGATGTGGTAAGGCGCAGGAAAATCCCACCCAGTAAATAATAGTTGGAGTAAAAATCGTCGCTGGTAAACTTGGGCTTTTTAGAAAATGAGACATTAATCACTCAGAGGTGGCAATCAGCTAGCCATCACAGTAAATTTTAAATATGATAAAGTAAAAGTAAAAAAATAAACATGTAAACGGATGTCTTTATAATAGTGAGGAAGCTAGTGGTTGAAATCACAACCATTGATTTATTGGGACGACTAAAAATATTCCAACAATATTTAATCTTGTCCATCTGATTAAGTACTAAAAACATATTAAATATGCCCATGATCAATAGATGTACGCTTTCAGCATAATTATCTCTTTAAAATCCTCAACCTGTTGTTTTTTAATCTCTACCTTTGTGCTAATCGGATTGTTGCTACTTGGATTGCTCAAATGGAGAGAATAGAGAGGTAAATGGAAGGGTGATGGAATTGGGGGATATGACCAGCACCACGTTGCCTTTTCAAATCTAATTGCCCAATACGTCATGACACTTGGACCGTTCCAGAAATACAACGAACATGTCGTCCCAACTGTCCAATACTTCATGACATTTGGACTGATACATGCAACCAACATAAACTTTTCAACGGCAAAGCAGGACATCTGTCCCGTCTGGTATTTCCAAGGGCGTTTCCTGCTAATGGCTTACAAAATTGTCATTTAGTACTAGCTCAAATAGTCTTTAGAAGCTGGACAGGCCTGACCAGGTGGGCATCTTCTCTTGTCCTCTGAATTAACAAGATCTCAACTACCTTGTCCTCTGAATTAACCAGCTCTCAACTACTTACTGTGAATGGATAAAATATTGAGGTCCTCTGAATTAACAAGCTCTCAACTACTTACTATGAATGGATAAAATATTGAGGTTTCATTGAATTTGATTATAAACCGTTTTATGTAAGTAAAAATTATTTTATTTAAGTAAATGTATGTAAATCACGATGTGTGGAATTGATGGAAGAACATTGGATTCATTGACTATATATGTGAGCTGTAGCATATTTTTTCCTAAAAGAAGGTATGTTCGCCTAGTCTTTTTAACGGTCGAGTGAAGTCCGGTTCACAAACTGGCAAGAAGAAATCCAAAAACTGACAAGAAGCAATTGAAAACATAAACTCTGGGCTCTCGGCATCTACGTCGATTGTGTGTTCCCGTGTATGATCGATCTTCAGGCTTTACCTTTGCTTCTCTTGGAACTGACTCATTGGATGGATAAACTGGAGATATTGATTGGGAAAGGATGGTTGGGGTGGTGAAAACTACTGGAAAAGGGTCGGTGCCTCGCCCAACATCAGTGGAGAGAAACTATCCACGTAGACCTCCAACATATCGGGCAGGTTTGAAAAACCTTCTTTCTTTTGCATTATTTAGGATGCACCTTTTTTATTATGCGTAGCATATTTTTTCCTTGGTTCCCTCATCGTTTATGCGTTTCATTTCTTCAACTATAGTCATTTTTGTGACATGTTTTTCCTCTACTCAAACACATAGTGGATTAATTTGTTTAGCAACCCATTTACCACTTTGTTTCACTCACCCATTGGTTTTTCCAGACAAAATTAATGGTGATAAACATCGGTGGGCTTTGGGAGAGAGCTATTCCAATAGCAGAAGAAGTTTGAACCGGTTTTCCATCTTCCAACAAAGACTTATATATAACTGGTAAGGGCCATTATGTAACTGACTTTAGTCTCTTTTCTATTTTTAGGCTCAGAAGCTCATAAACCACAGCATATGCATGCTTCTCTGCCTCCATTGAAGATGGATCCAAGTCCTTGGAATCAACATAGGGGGAAATAAATGGAATTTCCTTGAAGGCTTATAGCCTTACCCGGTCTTTCTTCGTGAGGTTAAGTCCTTTTCGAAAGGATACCCTCTTGAACTTTAGAGGCCTGTCAATTATCAAATTTTTCTCTGCAATCTCTTTTTCACGAGCTTATTCCTTGGCCAACTCAGCAGTGGATACAACAAGAGCAGGATCCCAAGACATCGGTTCTAATGCAGGGCCTCGAGGAGAATCCACAACCTTAAAATACTGAGGATAACTTTTGCACATATTGGTCTTGAAGTCATCGGGAAGGCCAAGGTCTGCCTTAAGATGCCCATTTCTCTCCAAGGGGACCCTTTTATCAATAGACATCATCACTATTTTTCGCAACTTATTCACCAAAAGAGCTTCCATATTCTGCCTTATATCCAACTCCTCCAAATATATTTTGTCTGCTTCTGAGGTCAGTCTGAAATAGGGAATACACACCTTCTTGCAGTATTTCAATCACTCTGGGATATCTATTTAATAAGGCAATTACTCTTCGCTTTCGACCGAGTCCAAGATCTCTTCTGTACTTACCAAGCTCTCTAAGAGACATCGTCCTATTGGGCTGTTTGACAAGAATATCCCGAATCTTGGACACTAATTTCAGCTTCTTTTGGCGYTGTRCAACATTGTYGAATGGMATTTCCTTTCTCCTTTTCACGATTGMAACTATTAGAGGACGACCACRGGGAKATTTTTGGCAAAAACCCACTTGAAATGGGTTGAATAGAAAGTTGCTATTGTTTCCCAGGAAGGAGTACTTGGCTTGTTTCAGAGCAATGCGAGTTTTTCCTGATGTCGTTGTTGGTTTTCTCAATGAAAGAGAAAAGAAATGACAAGAAATTATTGATATGGATGAAGTCACAATTACAATGGAAGTGGAGACCCAGTTGCATTGGATGGGAACAGATTTAAACGTTTTCAACTCCATTTCCACGCTACCAAATGCAGAGATGGATGCGTTTTCCACAATCAAACGAAAAACAAATTGTAGAAAGACTTGGTTTTATCCAGTTATGTAACCAACAAAACCAAAAAGATGGATGTGGATTGAGACTTAAACCCAAAAAACACAATCACCTGTTTAATAGAGTTTCCGAAACTTGAACTTGAATGCAAGACCAACCCCCGGAAGCCTAAACCCTTTATAGAATAAACCGATAAATGGGAGAATGTATGCCTCACCTGAAACTCTGTTTGAATATCGACAAAAACTGCGACTTTGGTAGATACGGATTTTTTCCGACTCCTAATGATAGTTACTTCCGAAAATTGTAAAAACACCCAGTTACAGTGGCTGAGGATGTCAACATAGATTTTAAAGTATCACATGATCCAGGGCTCTAAGGTTCATGGTGATAAATAAACACATGATTCTTAGATAATGCAATTGCTGATGTATTGTCACAGAAAATAGGAGTTGGATCCTTTTCTGTATGTGACATGTCTGTCAATATTCTTCTCAGCCATACAGCTTGACATGAAGCTGAGGTAGCAGCTACATACTCTGCCTCTGCAGAAGATATGGATACAATTGGCTGCTTCTTTGATGCCCATGAAATCAAGTTCGTGCCCAGTTGAAAAACATATCCTGATGTGCTTTCCCTGTCATCTAGGCTGCCTGCAAAGTCACTATTTGTGTAACCAAAAAGTTGATTACTATCAGATTCAGTGTACCACAAGCCAAAATTGAGAGTTCCTGCAACATATCTCAAAATTCGTTTCGCCATTTTTCAATGAGAATCTTTGGGTGATTCCATGAATCTGGAAACAAGGCTGGCTCCATACATAATGTCAGGCCTAGTTGCTGTAAGATACAACAAACTGCCTACTAGACTTTTGTACACGGTAGAGTCCACTATAGGACCTTCATCAGTCTTGCTCAACTTTGTGCCTAAAGGTATGGGGGTTTCTGCTGGATTGCATCCTTCCATGCGAAATCTTTTGATGATGTCTGCTGCATACTTTTGCTGACAGACAAAAATGCCTTTGGCTGATTGATGAACCTCAATCCCTAAAAAATATTTCACTATGCCAAGATCTGTCATCTCAAACTCAGATTGCATGCATGTTTGAAATCTGTTAACTCAAGATTTCCTGTGTAGATCATGTCATCAACATATAAACATGCAATTAAAATGTTACCGTGCTGATCTGTTTTGGTGTAGAGAGTTGGCTCATTTTGACTTCTGTTGAAACCACTTTTGATCAGATAAGTGTCAATTCTGCTGTACCAAGCTCTTGGAGCTTGTTTTAAGCCATACAAGGCTTTCTTCAACTGATAGACTTTGGTTGGGTGCCCTTGGACTTCAAATCCAGGTGGCTAATCGACATAAACTTCTTCTTCTAAGAAACTATTCAGGAATGCTGACTTCACATCCATCTGGTATACTTGCCATTTGTGTTGTGCTGCTATGGCCAATAGAGTCCTTACAGTGTCTAATCTTGCTACTGGAGCAAAAGTTTCACCATAATCAGTACCTAGTTGTTGTGAGAATCCTTTGGCAACAAGCCTTGCCTTGTGTTTTTCAATCTACCCTTTTTCATTGAGTTTAGTTTTGTAAACCCACTTGACACCAATACTCTTCTTGTGTCTTGGCAAATCAACAAGATCCCATGTCTTGTTCTTCTCAATGGAGTCAATTTCTTGGTTCATGGCTTGAACCCAATCTGGCTACTTAGCTGCTTCCTTAAAGGATGTAGGTTGACATGACATTAAAGCAAAATGATTGTGTTGCTCAAAGTCATCCAACTGCTAATGGATTTCTATCAAACTTCGAGTTCTCTGATTCTGTGGTTCAGAGAATGATTCTCTGCTGGAAGTTGAGTTATCATGTGAGTGTTCAGGTTGTCTTTGTACTTGTAATCTTGGAAGAATATTTTGAAGTACTTGTTGTTCTGAATTTTCTGTGTTTTCAGAACTTGGCAGCAATGGATTTTGACTGTCCACTTGCTGATGTTCTGAATCATTCCAGAATTGATTTTCCAGAAATTGTACATCTCTGCTGAGAATTAATTTCTTGGTGATTGGATTGTAAAGCCTGTAAGCTTTAGATGTTTCACTATATCCAATGAAAATACATTTCTCACTTCTATCATCAAGCTTCTTCCTTAATTCAGAAGGTATGTGAGCATATGCTATGCATCCAAATGTCCTTAGATGAGCTACATTGAGCTTTGTCACACTCCATGCTTATTGGGGAACTTTCATCTTTAGACTGGTGGTTGGTGATCTATTCAGGAGATAAACTGAGCATGCCACTGCTTCAACCCAAAAAGTATTTGACAAGTGTTTCTCTTTAAGAAGTGTTCTTGCCATATTCATTATAGTCTGATTTTTCCTTTCAGCCACTCCATTCTGTTGTGGAGTATACTTGGTTGTTGTTTGCATGATAATGCCTTGAGATTTGCAGAAATTTGCAAATTCTCTGGAGTTGTATTCTCCTCCTCCATTTGACCTGAGTGCTTTGATTTATTTGCCACTCCGTTTTTCAGCTTCTGCCTTAAATTCTTTGAATTTTGCAAATGTTTCAGACTTGTGTCTGAGAAAATAGATCCATATTTTCCTGCTAAAATCATCAATAAATGTTAGAAAGTAAAAACTACCACCTATTGACTCTGTTTGCATTGGTCCACATAGGTCAGTGTGAACAAGTTCAAGATGTTGTTTGGCTTGATAGGAAGACTGTGGAAAACTGGTTCTCTTGTGTTTTCCAAGTATGCAAGACTCACATGGGGGAATTTGCTCTTTAAATATAGGAAGACCTTTGACCATGGAGTTTTTCTGAAGAAGACTTAGACTCTGAAATGGCAGATGTCCAAATCTTGTATGCCAAACCATTGTTTCATTCAGGGTTGATGCATTCTGTGCATATGGTTGACTCAGATTTGCAGTTTTGAGGGTGAGGAGAAACATCCTATTTTGGGTCATATGGATTTTAGAAATTAGTTTTCTTCTTGGGATTTTGTCAAATATCTTGCAAGATGTTCCCTCAAAAAGTACCTTATAGCCATGTTCAATGAGCTATCCTACACTTAGCAAATTATGTTTTAAATCTGGAACATGATAGACATTGTATATGTATTTCTTTACATTCTTTTTAGTAAGAATAGGAACAGTTCCTTTTCCTTGAACTTTGACTAAATAATCATTTCCAAGTGTAATATCAGATGAGATTGAAGAATCAATGCATGAAAGTAAGTCTTTGTTACCTGTCATGTGATTGCTGCATCCATTGTCCAGCAACTAGAGATCTTTAAGTTGTTGTTCAATCTTGTGGCATGAGAGAAACATACCTCTTGAGTTTTCTCTCGTGTGATTTGACACATGCGCTCTACCTGAGAGCTGATCTGCTTGCTTCTTCCTGCATTCAGATTCATAGTGCCCATACTTTTTGCAGTAATAGCATTGTATGCTTGTTTTGTCATTTGACCTTCTCCCTTTGCCTCTTTGAGGCTAGAAATTCTAATGTTGATTATGTTGTTGTTGCCTTTGACCTTGGAAATTTTGATTCGGATATTGTTGTCTATTGCCTCCACTAGAGTGAGAGTTACTTTTATTGCTCCCTCTTCCTTGGTGACCTCTACTTCTTCTCTGCCTCTCCCTCTGCTGAAGGAGAATTGAGTTTTGAAAGCATTGGAGATGGACTCATCTGTAAGATGCAGTCTGGTCTCATGTGTCACCAGAGAACCAATTAATTCATCTGTTGAAAATCTTGACAGATCCTTGGATTCAAGGATTGCTGTTACAACCATTTCAAATTTCTTGGGAAGACTTCTGAGAATTTTCTCAACAATTCGTTGATCAGTGATGGTTTCACCAATCAGTCTGATCTGGTTCACGATGCCCATGACTCTGATCATGAACTGATCCACAGTTTCGGACTCTATCATCCTTAGAGTCTCGAATTGCGTCCACAAGGTCTGCAGTTTAACTGTTTTGACCCTGTCATTTCCTTGGTAGGAAGATTTAAGGATGTCCCAGGCCTGTTTTGAAGTACCAGCGCCTGTGATTTTCGAGAAAATCGAATCATCCACAGAATTTTGAATCCAGAATTTTGCTTTATTCTCTTTGTTCCTCAGTGTGGCCTGTGCAATTCTCTGCGCATTTGTCATGGCAGCGAGGGCGACTGGATCCTATTCCACATATCCAAGACCCACTGGTTCCCAACACTCTTGTGCTTGCAAGAATGATCTCATCCGAAGAGACCAAAACTCGTAATTCTTTCTCAGAAGAATCGGACCTTGAGTTGATCCTAAATTGCTAGACGACACCATAAAAAAAATTGCAGAAAAAACAGAGGGAAATTTCAT
>JASDQU011443641.1:7617-19238 GCA_032191745.1 Picea mariana | reverse complement strand
ATTTGATATTTTTGGGACTCAAAATATCAATTTATTATCTCATATTTGATTTATATATATTTGATATTTTTGGAACTCAAAATATCAATTTATTGTCTCATATTTGATTTCTCTTATATTGTTTATCATGGTGGAATATATTGTTTATTGTTTCATCTTTGATTTCTCTTATATTGTTTATGATGGTGAAACTTATATTGTTTACGATGGTGAAATATATTAGTTGTTCATTAATAAATAGTCAATAGCTTATAATTTGAATTGTTATGATGGTGAAAGGATAAGTTGTTGCTGAAAGCCACGTGTTCTAGTTTACCTTTTGTGGCAGAACATGTGGCTAATAGGTGACATAGTATATACATAAGCATAATCAGTTATTAATATAAGGATCCTACTTTATTTACAAAAAAAAAGGTTAATTTATGTTTTATGATACTGTGATGAAATTAAAAATGCTTTATTTCATTTTATTTATAAAATCATTGTATAAACATCATCCTACAATATGAAGTAGAGTTGATTCTATATACAATTGAGTTGATTGTGTAGTGATGGGAGATATGGGTAGTTATCAAATTATTGTTTCTAACTTATAATTTAAATTTTGTTTGATTTGTACTATGTGAAGTAGAGTTGATTTTGTATATAGTGATGGGAGATTTGGGTAGTTATCAAATTATAGTTTCTAACTTATAATTTAAATTTTGTTTGCTTTGAAAATATGGTTGAAAATAGTCAAATAAGTCATCAAATTTTATAGTTTCCCACTTTGGAGCCCCTTACCCCAAACAACACTCAGAGATGAGGGTTGTTCAAGTTAGGTTTCAGACTTCTCAATTGCCTCCTATTAATAATATTAGAATGGAAAAAACAACAAACAATATTTCATATTAAAAATATATGTGAGTTTCTTATGAGAGAGTGAAAACATAAAAAGAAAGTCTGAGTCCATGGTGATGAAAAATTAGTATTAGACTACTGAGGTAAAAGCCAATTTTCAATGGGTGATATGGGTTTTATTCCATTCCATTCAAGTGATAATCAATTGACTTTAACAATGAAAATTGTAAATTTAATCGTATTGATCATTGCATAAATCTAGACCCTTCCTTTATTTTGATAGGGCATAGAATCCCATCAATCCAAAATTTAGTAAAAACTATGAACTCAAAATTGAAAATTCACAATGAAATATGTTCATCCTTGGTTTCTTTATTGAAAATTCACAATGAAATGACAGTCCAACATTAAACTGGTTATGTTAGTTTTTGGTTTCTTTTCAAGCTTTCAATATATTTATTCAAGAAAATGTGAAATAAAAACATGATTTAGAACCTATTTTAATATGTAAAATTAAAACATACTTTAATACAAGTAAACAATTTTCATTAAAATTTATATTGATATAAATTTTTTATGTATCGAAAAGGGTAGAAAATGGTTGATGGAAATTATCAATCCTCTGCACATTGGAAGTATTCACTAATGGCATTAATATGACACCTACCATCAATAGAATTATTCACTATTGCTATTAATTTTTAATTAGGAAGTTACTCATAAACTACCTTGAATTTTGAATATACTCCAAATTCAATTAAAAAAAAGAAAATCTAAATGCAACAAAGCAAGCCTTAGTAGATGACCTGCTATTTTTTTTATTTTTTGTTATCAAGCCAAAAAATCAAATTCGTTTTCAACTTAAGTTTTTTTCAATCAAACTAAATGAAAACTATGTTTAATGTGTAGAATATAAGTAGTGTTAGGTTCATCATGCACATTTTTCAAGTAGCTCATAATTTCAATTTTGTTTTCAATTTGCTTCAAGATATTGAAATCTAAATGCACAAATTTAACAATTTAATATAGTATCAACACTTTTGGAATCAAAATTTCTCAATTTCATAATTAAAATTGATACTTTTTAAGATGTATTTAAAATTTTAAATTAGGATGTTAATCATATGTATTACCTTGAATTCTTTAATTATGATGTTAATCATACTTTTAAAGATGTATTTAATGCTTTTCTAATTCATCAATAGTCCCTTATAATCGCATGGAAATGGGCCATAGTTTTGATATGAAGTTATCCTCTTCATATAAAAAAGCATTGAACAATCATTGCAAATAATGAACACAAATCCTATATGTAGTAAATTGGTTACATGCATTAAAGGATTTGTGTATACGATCTAGATAATTTGTAGGATTAAAGTATAATCATCCAAAGTATAGGTCATTTTAGGTTCCCTAGATACAATCTATAGGTTCTTCCCTGAAATTGTAAATAAGGCTTAGTAAACTTTATAATTCATAAAAAATATAACTTTTCTTAATTGAATGGACCATGAAAGTAAACTAAACTCGAAATGATTCTAGAATCCTAGATATTTATAAATACATGTACTTTAAATGAAAAATATAAAATTTTAGAATGTACATGTCACTTGTTTAAAGAAATCATAATGGTATGCCATCTTCAATTATTCATTCATGATTGACTTTAAATTTTTTCCATTTTCTAACTTTTTTTTTTTTTCTTGATTGAACTTCTATTAACTTTATGCGCGCTGCACATACCAAATGAATATATTGACAACTTATGACATATTCCTGGTAGTCTTGAAAGTGAACATGAGTATCGGTTTGATGGGTTTCTTGAAAAAATCCTTTCAATACGATGGATCCTCTTTCATATATACAACCGTTATCATCAAAATCTTCTAGTAACCTCATATTTTGTTCTGTGCATCACATAAAATAATATTTCACGTTTTCAGTGTTGTCTACAAGTGAAACCAAGAAAAAAACATCTCCTGCAAATAATTCGATATGTTGGACAACAAGTAGTTCATGTTAGATTATCACACAAGTACATCTACAAGTTATTTGAAAAAAATTAAACATAACAATTACCTTCTCTAACAAGATCAAAAACTCTGTCGCCATCAATTGACACTATAGTTTGATTTGATTCCATCTCCTCTAAGCTTGCAAGTATAATTTTCCCTTTTATGTTAAGTTCGATATGTCTCCAAGATTTAACATATTCTGCATTTTTGTTTTCACAAATCTCTATGGATTCTGTGTACTCTATGCAAACTGAACAAAAACAAGACTCATTTCTTCTATCAAATGAAAAAACATTTTGATAGCATTTTGTTTTAATTGAATGCATTTTTCTTGTCCCATGTATTGTACCAAATTCATATGGGATTGATCTATTTACATCTTGGATTCCAACATTTGAAAAAAACATGCACAAGACAAGAACTTGTTAACTTGAAATATCTCAAGAAAATGATTGAATATTGAATATAAATTTGAACACATGAATAAAAATATCATGTGTACATGTGTAACATGTATATATATACACACCTGCGCACATCCCTTGATAGATTACTTTCATGGATTAGCACCATTTTGGACCGTTCAACAACTTGATCAACAAATTCAAATCGATCGGCGTGAGGGTTCATCTGATACCTTCGAAGTGATAGTTTTACACATGTCTCTGCACCGTCGTGCTCTCCTTTTCCATGATCAGTCTCAAAAAAATTCCAATAATGTGTAATGTTTGATTTTTTTATGAAGACGACACAACCAATAGAATGATCATGAAAATTTGAACTGACCCGCACATCCATCTGACCATATCCAATTTCGATTGAATCCGATCCCGTGTTCTTTCAATGAATCATAAAATTTATCAAAACAATGTTGTACATAATGTGTGTCATGTGCTCGATCATCACTTATATAAACATGATATTATTTAATAACATGTCGATTGTCATTGGTTCTTTCTATGCTATCAAGACTCCGTTGAACATGTATATATAGAATGTGGACACATATAGTGACTTGATGAGAATTATAATATTCACTCTGTATTTCTTTTTGTGCAACGAGTGTGTAATTCTCTACAAAGTTAACTACAAACAAAATTGTCTCAGGTGGAAATACTTCATGGGATTGTTTGAATTGTAGGTCTTGCCATCGAGCTCTATGTGAATTCTTGGTGTATTTATAAATTTCTTCCTCAACCTTCAAAAAATCTATCACACATATTTTATCTACGTTCAAATCAATCCTTTTGGAAATAACATTTGAAGAATGTGGAGTCCTGTTGTTGATATATTCATATCTCTTCCAATTGACTGTTATATTAGAAAACTATGGATCATTCATATCAATAGGATACTTTGAGTGAAACAAACTTAGATTTTCACAACGATCACATTTCTTTCCACCAACACAGGTTTTTGGTAAAATAATTCATCACCTTCTCTTTCACATATAATTTCAGATATAAAAGAATAGAATGTGGAAGGAGGAGGTGAACTTGGCCATAAAGTTTTACCAAAATGAAGAAAAGTGTCATAATATAACTCAAATTATAAATGATAACGACAACAACAAGTGTCATGAACAATGATGGGTCTAACAAACCATGGTTTTTTTTGCACAAATGTATTGATGGAAATTTTAACTTCTTTTTTCTCTTCTTTGAACTTATTGAACAATTCTATTTGTCTCATTGAAAATATATGTTTTGGATGTTCTTCATGTTGTTTTCATGCTATTCTTTTTCACAACACATCCCTTATATGTGGTGAAACACAAGATTCTGTCAACCAACAATTACATGCCAATTCTTTAACATTTTCTGCAAGTCTATCTTTGTAAGGTTGTCTATAAATCACTGTCCAACAAGCAAGTTCATCATTTTTATCTATTTGGAATTGAAATTTTCTATGTTTGTACAATGTTTTTCTTGGCATTCCCATCATTTTTTCCATGTGTCGTGTCAAACGATATTTTATATTGCTAGATGTAACAACTGTTGTTTGTATCACTCTACGTGCAACACTGACATCTTTTTTTCTATATTTTCCAAAAGATTTTAATACACTAGTTATATTGTCAAAGACATTCTGTTTTACCTTTGTATCTTTTGTCAACTTTTGAATACCCAATAATGATGTAGCTTCTTTTAACTTCCTTGACTTTATTATAAAGAGTAAAAGTTGATCTTGTATTGTTACTGATTCATCTTTGAAAAAAATATTATACATATTCTTAGTTTGATATCTTATATAATTCTTAGCTTCTTTCTTCCCAAAATTTTTAGTATCAACATTTTCTAATATTTCATCATCAATGTTGATAGACTCTCCTGCATATTTCAATTTAACGTTTATATTAAAAAACAAAGCCTGAACATAAATTCACTAAACTATATACAAGTGTTTATATTGTATTATCTAAATTTATGTACATACCTATATGTGATTCATCTTCTGCTTCAATTTTTGTTTCAATGTCTTCATCGACGTTATGAGACAAATCTATTTATGTTTTTTGAAAAAAATCAAATCGTAAAATTACAATCAATTATATTAAACAATATTTAAAATTTGAATTCTATACTTTTAATATAGACAATATGTGCATGTATACCTGGTTGGACTTCTTTTTGTTGAAAATATCTATTTACATTATCATCGTTTCTTTCTTCAATATTTGCACGTTCTCATTTATTTCTCCAATAATGATCTTTCCTTTGATTGTTATGGTGAATTTCATCTCGAGTGTGATCAAATGTTCTCTTGTGCAAACTTTTGTTTCCCATGAGTATACTTATTTGTAAAAGTTTTTAACAAAATCAACATTTTAGAATAGTCTCAGAAAAACTTCATTGTCACAAAAAATATTAAAAAATAATATCAATAATTTTATGTTCAACAAAGGCTTCACCTTGAAAAAATGATCAACATTTAGCTTTCAACATATAAATTGTTATTCCAATAAAAACTTGAACTTAAAAAAAAAAAAAAATTGCATTCAAAATATCAATTACCTTGTTCAACAAAAATGAAAAAGACGATTCAAAACTTTGTTAGGTGCTCTAGAAAACCATGAAACAACCTTGTTCAACAAAAATGAAAAAGATGATTCGAAACTTTGTTTAGGTTCTTTAGAAAACCATGAAACAAGCGATGAATTGTGTTAAATGGGTTCGACTGAAAGCGTATTTATATGATTTGGCACGAAATGGAACAATACGACGTGTCTTTTCATTGTTTCCGGCTGAAAGAATTCTCTCACTCATATTTTGGCCGAAAAAAAAAGAAGTTTTTTTGTCTGAAAAGCTAGGAAACTGTTTAATTTTAACGGATTTCATTATAATTACGTTTTTCAGCCGAAAGAAATTGTTTTCGGCTAAAAGATTCTTTCGACCAAAAACTAGAAAATGGGATTGTTTGCAGTAACCAGAGAACTCCCTCTAGCTTACCTCAACTTTGGAGGTTGTGGACTCCTGCAAATACTCAGAATTTGGTTTCGAAAATGATACCATCATTTGCAAAATTGATTCTACTTTCAATTCCAATAATTTATTTCCATTTCCATTATTTTTATCTAATTTTGTTTATTTAAAAAAAAATCACTGCATAATATTTTCAACTGACATTATGATTCATTGAAATGAAATATCCGTATCTCTAAAAATACACAGTCAAAGATTTATAAAAAAATATATTCATAATCCTTAAACTGTTCTTTTCAAAAGGGTATTTTTATAGTTTACTTTTAAGTAAAAATTAATATAGATACAAGGTGGGGGAAAACATGTGTTTAAAATCTGCAATGTTTTCAGCTTGGTCAACTTAAAAAAATTCTAGAAATTATAATATTCATCCGTTAGATTCAAAATTATAGTCATAATAAAATAGTCTCTGTAGATTATTGCAATATATTTCGTTTGTTAAAAAAAAAGTTTAATAATAGATACAATTTTGGGGGAAAAATAACTCATTATCATTCCTTTCATGTTTAAGGAACATATTGTTAAACAATTGTCAAATTGACATATCAAATCTCAATAAAAAAATTTGAAAAATAGTCAGTGGAAAGATAACAAAATTCTTCACAAGTTTTGTTTTTATTGTAAAGTGAAATTCTAAATAAAAAAAATACTTTTGTATACTGGAAGTTGAACAACTTGTGAAAATATAGTTTTTTTTTCTCATAAAACAAGCAAAATAGACTGAGCTTCTTTCCCTCATACAAATGCTAAAAATATATACACACAAATATTTGATCCAAGAGTTTGAGGGCTTGCTCACTCATGGCACTTTGGTTTGACAAGCTCTCATTTCCTCTTGTTAAAAATATGCGCAATGGCACTATAAAATCTATCAAACATTCATTGTAAAATATTTATGATATGATGTTTCTGTTTCCATTAATAACATGAATTTCACACTATGTGCACAATAAAGAGAGATAGAGAAATAATTTTTAGGGGTTCAAGAAGTGAAAGTGAGAACAAATCGATGATAAAATCCCTTGTGAATCAACTTGATTTGTAAACTATCATGGAAATTCCACTAGAATAGTTCATCACAAAAGATCTTGCAATATTATGATATTAGATTTATTATCACTAGCTTATTGATCGAATTTATAAAAATAATCAAACCATAAAAATTCATAGAACAAGAAAATTAAATCACCATCCACACAAATGAACATAATATGTATCATGGGAAACAAAAAATGGGAGAAAACCTAGCTATAAGGTGAGGCCTATGCTTTGCTCTCTTTTCTTCAATTATGAAAATGAAAATGCAAATAAAGGGGCACTCACTATGGATTTTCCTATGACACTATGGCCTTAATGGTTTCTACAAGATCTTCTTCCTCCTTTATTATGCTCTCAAAATCCCAATACTATATTCTCTTCTCAACTATGGAACAAGTATAATGCTAAAATATTGGAACTCATTCTCTTCCTAGCAGCCTAGTATTTAACATAGCTTGATAGTCATATAGGGTTAGGGTTTTTTCATGCATCAACCCTCCATTAATGTTATGGTTTTCAACCTTCTATAATTTTATTTAAATTCCACACATGACTAGTCCCACATGTGAGTAATGGGGCATGACGTGGAATCCACTCAGTACCATGGTGGTCAACAAGGTAGGTCAACTTGTGGGAGGCATAACTTCTTCATATGAGATATAATTGAGGTGATTTTTGCACCATTGGAAAGGTATCAATTTTTAGAACATCATCAAGGGTGTTGGGAGTTAGGCTCTCAAATTTTTGACCCCAAAAAGTGCCATTTGATTCCTCAAAATGGMTTCAAAAGGTTCTCGATCCCAAATTTTCAAACTTGGACTTGTCACTAAATGTTAAATCTCTTATAACATATTTGATTTATTTTACTTCAACAATTTATTTAAAACCTATAAATTATTTTCCTCAATAAAATATGAAAATTGTTGATAAAATAAATACATTGGTATATTAACTCATAAATTAATTGCAGTGGAAATAACCAAAGGAATAAAACACATAACAACATATAAAGCTCACTCAACAACAATCTTCCTTCACTTTATTAAATATGGAAAATATGGGTATAGACCCACATAGAAAATACACAAATAAATATACAACTAAGTGAGAACCTATAACTCCGCCCCCACTGGAAATTAGTCTCACAAAATTGACCCTTCTGCTAGAAATCTACCCCTAAGAAACCTCATCCTCCTCTAGAATTCGGTCCCTTGGATGCTAGGAAACTCAACCTCTCCTCTTTCCAGAATTTGACTATCCCGAAATTATCATTGAGATCCTTCTTTGCAATCCCTCACAACTCTTAGTCACTTGAGTCTCTCACTTGTGAAAATAGCTTCCTCAATGTGTCTTCATCCTCTCTCTTAGGTTTACTTTGTAATTTCTCCATAGGCCAAATCCCTAATCTCCAAAGTGATAGAGGGATATGATTAAATCCTATCCTTCTTAGATCAATGATGGATATTAGATCTAATTCACTTAAATAATTAATTATTTATCCTTATAAAACTTTATTCCAAAGTCTACATTAATCAAATAATTTACTTAATGTACTTTTCCTAAGTTAAACTTTTGAAGGAGCTCATATTAGTTTCTCGTTTCGAAAAACCACCTAAAGAGGAATTCTCTTCTACATCATAAGACACCAAGACAATGTAGAAGACCTTCCAAAGCTATAGAAGTTAACACTCCCTCCTAGCAAGGAATGGATTCTCCACGACCCCTAGCTTATCCCTAAAGAAAACAAATTTTCCTTTAACTAGAGGCTTGATGAGAATGTATGCTATCTTCTCCCTTATGGATATGTAATGCAATCTCACAACAACTCTTTGGACCCTGTATTTGATGAAATGGTATATGATCTCTATATTCTTGGACCTGCCATGAAACAATGGATTTTCTGAAAGATTTATATAGCTTTGGTTATCGTAGTGGATCAACATAGTCCCCATCTCAAGACCAAATCAACCTATGAGCATCTTGTGAAGTCAAATGGCATCCCAACTCTTCATACTTTTTTCCATGTACTCAGTCTCAGCTGAGCTAGGTTCCATTGAGTGTTTCTTCCTTCTAAACCATGAGATCACTGCTGACCCCAATCTAAAACAACATCTGGAAGTACTATTCTTATCCATTGCACTCCCTTCCCAGTTTGAATATGTGTACCCTTGCAAATTCACTCCACCAAATTTGATATATCTCAGTCCAAAGTCCACTGTATGATGGAGATACCTCAACACATGCTTTGGTGCCACCCAATGAGCCCTCCTCGGCTCCACCATGAATGGACCGAGTGTATTTAATGGAGAGAAAATATATGACCTAGTGTTGACCAGATACATCAAGGACCTAATCAACTGCCTATACAACTTGGGATGCACCAAATCATCCTTAGAAGCATTAAGCTTCCTCAAGTTAGTGATCATAGGTGTAGACATCGACTTGCAATCCTCCATCCTAAATTTCTTCAATATCTCAACTACATACTTTCCCTGCTCAAGGAAAATATCTCTTGGCTGCTGCCACACCTTTATTCCCAAAATATAGTGCATCAATCCAATATCATTCATCTCTAACTCGGTATCAAGGTCCTCCATTCACATCCTTATGATCTTATCTGATCCTGTTAGAAAGAGATCATCAACATACAACACTAAAATGAGTGGATCATCTCCAACAAGTATGTAATACAAGTTGGGATCCACCTCACTTTTAGTGAAGCCTAAACCAACTAGGTACCCATCAATCCTTGAGTACCATGCATGAGGCTCTTTCTTAAGTCCACGTAAGGAATTATTAGAAATACATACACGAGACTTCGTCCCATGCACCTCAAATCCCTGAGGCTGCTCAATATATACTTATTCCTCAATCACCCCATTAAGGAAGGTAGTCTTCACATCCATCTGATGAATCCTCCACCAAATCTCTAAGGAAGTATATATTACTACCCTAATAAATGCATATATGGCAATGGGTGCAAAGGTCTCCTCATAGTCCACTCCCTCCTTCTGGGAGAACCCTCTCACCATGAACCTTTCTTTGTACTTCTCAATGCTACCATATGCAACATGTTTGACCTTAAATATCTATAGACAAGTGATCATTGACTTCCTGTTAGGCCTTGGTACTATCTCCCACACATTGTTCCTCATGATGGAACTATACTCTTCCATCACACTATCCATCCAAAATTGTTGGTCTGCTACCTCCTCAAAGGTAGAAGGATCAGAATCATGGATATTCCTCATTAAGGACATATAATTGGAAAATATGGCAGGTGGTCTACTCTCCTTGAAGGTTCTTCTAGGAGCCTCCAAATTCTCCTCCACATCCCTCAAGGTATTGATGGATCCTACCTACATAGGCTCACAATTCTCAGAATTATAATGCCCAAAATCAATGTTGGGAAGGTTGGGTTGGATCAAGTGCTCCAAAACCCATGCCAATCCTTTGTCTTATAAGATACTATATTATTGCAGTGAAATAACTAGGGTTCTTATCTCTGAAACATGTGCTTACAATCCTACACAATCCCAAGTGTTTAAATAGTTTAGCGTTAACTCAACATGATCACATGTTGGAACCATGACCTTTTAACCCACACTAATAATCAAAGAAAAAGTGCTAAATCCCGAGTATTTACTCTTCCATAGAACCTTAAACATAACTAAGCTATAAAAAATCCATGCAAAAACTTGTGTATTAAAAATAAACCTAGGCATTAATTGGGGTTCAATACAAGAGTTTTCTTTGATACTGTAGTATCAAAGTATTGTCTTTTGGAGTCTATAACACAACATCTTATAAAATATTTGAAATCTTATCCTCCAATGGAATTGTATCACTCTTATAGATTGGGCTATGATGAGATGGAACCATTCCGACCTTTCAGACTCTGATGAATTGGAACTACTCCGATCAATTTAGACTCTGAGAGAACTGTAACCACTCTGATGATTCAATCTTTGATAGAACATGAACCACTCATGTCAATTCAAAATCTGATAAGTAGGTACCACTCCAGTGATTTTCTCCAAAAGAACACCGCCATGTGTCTCCTTAAAAAACCATTGATGCAACTCACTCCAAGTATATCTTCACCATTGATTTGGGTAATTATTTTTCCCTTGGGTTGATCTATATTCACCATCTATCAATGATAATCAAGGGTCATGATCTATTCTAGCTTCAAAACTTAAATCAATACAAAATGCTATGGTTTCAACCGTTGATATTGGATAAT
>JASDQU011443640.1:5668-19985 GCA_032191745.1 Picea mariana | reverse complement strand
GAGCTCCACTGCTTGCATTTGAACCTACGCGGTCTTCTCCTTGAGTGCATCTACTGTCTGTACTGCAATCTCGTCCCTGATCAACCCTACACACTCTGCCTGGGTTTGTTCCATATTTGTATTGGCTTCCTCTGCTTGTGTAATGACCTCTGCTACTCACTCCTGGAGTGGTTCCATTTGAGCCTGGCACTCCTTCTTCTGTGTCTGCACAGTGGTGAGTTCTACCTGTAGTTTTTTCATATCCTATGGCCCTTTAACGCACTCTGTGATGAACATTGTCTTCTGCCTCTACCTGAGGTCCTGGATAGTTGCACTTATCCTTTCTTCTTCCTTGTCCCACTGCTGGACTTGTTGATCCTCTTCCATCTTTGTCCAGAGTTGTGTTTCTTTGTTGAACAAGTCGGTTGCTGCACTGACCTGTCGCTCTATCTCATGTAGTTACTTTGTTTCCTCCTTCTTCCTTTTCTCCCGTACCTCCGGTGGAGTGGTAGGTGTGAGATTCTTACAGAGATTATTGATATCATGCTGATATTGATCGATTTCCTGTGCAATATGATCAATATTCTTGCTTGTTGTGAGTTTGGCCCTCTACGCGGTCTTTGGAATATTTTCATAAGTTCCGACCACTTTTTGTTCCAATCTGTTCACGCGTTCCCTCTCCTCCTGGTTCTTGAGCTTGGCCTACTCATATATCAATTCCAACTTGTCTCATTTATCCTTTACCTGCTATAATTCAGTTGTTTCTGTGCATGCATGAGACTGTACCTCTTGGGTAACAATAACCTGTAATTTATGTATAGTTTTGGATGGGATCCGTGGAAATACCAATTGTAGTTGAGCTAAGTCCTTTAGGGGTGTTTGCCTCACGATATCATCCATGTGCAACATGTGGGGTGTTATGTGAAATGTTGCACTCAGTTGCGATATTGTGTGGATTGTATCCCTCTCACTAGTTTCTAGTTCTCCCCCTGTTTGTGATGTTAATGGGCATGTTCCAATGCTGCTTCCAATTGTCTGTGCTTCCCCAATATTCTTGAGGAACTGTCACATGTCTGCCATCTCCTCTTGAATTTTGTCCCTATGGCGCACAACATTCTCAAAATCCTTGGATTTTTTATCCTGGACCAATTGGGCTATCATTTATGCATCATCCTCCATGATCGTGTAGTCTGGAGGTGTTCTATGCGACTTCATCTTCTTGCGCGCACCCCTCGTCTAAGTATTCGGTCGCTTAGTCTGGCCTGGTTCTTGTGGATTGGGACTTGGTGTCGTTCCCTGCATTGCCTCAGCTTGTTTCTGCTATACTTGGGGCAGCTGCATATTATTCTTCTTCCCCTTCTGGGTTCTTATCTTCGATGTCCCTTCTTTTGTCTGCTTTGGCTTGGCCTGGCCCATCCTTGGTCTCTTGGGCACTAAGACTTCTTGAGGTTGTGTTTCTTCCTACTCTGCCTCCTCTTCCTTTGTCCTTACAAGTATGTCTTGGGTGAGGACTGGAATCCTCCAATAGTCTTCCCAATCCTTGATAACCATTTCTATGTCACCCTTCGTGATGCAATAGCGCATTTGTAGCCACTTCTTGTTGGGTTCCTTCTGCTCCTGTATCCACATCGCATGTCGAGTGGCCTTAAAGTTGGCTATGTCCCGATAGTACGCAACAACCAGCGATGTTATTCTCCAGAGGTTGGCGATGGCCTCCCGTATATCGCGTAGGTATCCTTCGAATATAGATGCGTTCATATTTCTATTCCTGGCGTATGACACGGTGCCAAGAGATAAATATATTGCTCCATGGTTGGGTTTGGGTCTGGTGGTGAAAAATACATATTCCGGTTCCTTCCATCCCATAATGGCTATCAGCATGAGTAGCCATGAGTAATGAAATTATGTTCCTAGATCTTGCACATACTTGTAGTCATCCAGAAATAAATTCAAAAGATACAGGGCCCAACTAACTGTGGTGCCCTCGTCAGACTATGCAGCAACTGCGACAACCCCAGCCGGGACTTCCTCCTTGCGGAATTTTTTGAGCATCTTGTAGGCCATGATCTTTGCGGCCATTTTTGTTGCAATGTCATTGATTTGTTTGATGATGATTCCTCGCATCCCCCTATCAGTGTCGTATTTATTTTTCATCTCTTTCGCGAGTGCTTTCTCCTTTGTTTTTTCATCGAGGAATTGTGCGGGATCCATGCCCCATGATGGAAACCCTATGATATGTGCAATGAGATCTACGTTTATCGAGATGAGATTGTTCAGCCATATATCTCTTCCATGTGTGACCACCATCAATTTTTTGATGAAACTACTTGCATACTATCCTCTACCAAAGTGTGGTAGTTCTAGCAGACCTAAAATCCCATTTTTTTCCAATCCTGCTGCCCACTGGAGTAGTTGATTAATCGGTTCCCCAAATGCATCCAGACCCATAGTCTGTAGGTAGACCTGCTTCACAAACTCTGGGAACTTGTCAGTGCATGTTACATCATGGTCTGAGTATTTTAACTTCTCAACATAACCTAGAAAGTCTGATTTCACCCATACCCCTTCTAGTATACACAACTAAACAATGGTTGTGATGGGTTGTTTGCATGGTGACCTAGGTACCTTCTACTTGTCCTTTTTCAGTGGTGGCCGACTTGAAGTTCCAACCTCCATTGGTCATTATTTAGCATATTGTTTTTTCCATCCTGTCACATCCTCCTTTGCTCCCTCCTATGGATGGTCCGACATTGTTGTCTGTGACTCATCTGGTTCAGTCACTTCTTCTTTCTTTGGAGTCGTCCCATTGACTCTCAGAGATTCTTCAGGGTTCTCTGGTTGCACATCGATGCATGTGACCTAGTTCTGTTGACCCCGTTCCTCTGCCGACATATCCACGTTCATTCCCTCAGGTGTTTTCTATTGGGTTTCTTATATCATGGGTGTGGGGTTAACTGGTGTGGTTTCTGATGATGGGATTTCATCTACATTGATGACCTCTAGTGGTTTTTGTTCACATTCCTACAATTGTACTTGTGCCCTGGTCCTAACTCTGGAGTGTCTGGGAGTCTGGCTAGGATCTTCTTATCTTGGTGGTGCCATGGTGGTGAAAATGGATCGTCTGTTGAGCTCAGTAACTTCTGCAACCTCTGTGAGCTTCGCTCTATGCTTCGTATGTTATATCACTCTCTGTCTTTTCCAGTCTCACAATAGGCTTTTTTTCTCTTGCATCCATGCTTTGTATGGGCATCGTATGAAGCTTTTTGAAGACACTAGATTTATTATGGATTCAGTGAACCTCTAGTTCCTTTGTACTTGCCATTATTCTCCCTCGCCATCTCTAGTTGGCTCGATTAATGCGGTGTCCCGTCGGTCATTTCCGGCATTCAAGTCCACTTGCCTTCATCCTTTAATACTTCTTTTGTCATCTTTACCTTTCCTGCTTGTTTTCATTTTGAACGGACCGTTGGTATTGTCCTTTTCAGGTTTGTATTCCTATGTTTGGGTTCACTTTCTCCTTTCGGTGCATCGTACTACTGTTTTTTTTTAACCACATGGTGAATTTCAAGTTATGGGTGGTCGACTGTTCTTGTATAGCTTCAGTCGGCTCCCATTGATCATCCCTCTATGTTATGCACCCCCTAATTCTTTCAACTATACAACTTCCCCATCTATAACAGTTTTTACTTCGTACAGCCCTAACCAATGCATTCTAAGTTTTCCTGGATGCCGAATGGATTTGCTGTCATACATCAATACTAAGTCTCCTTCCTTGAAAGTTTTATTATTTATATGTCTGTCGTGCCACACTTTGTCCCTTGCCTTCTGAACTTGCTAATGGAACCCTGATAGGATCCTATCTTCCTCCATGATCATCAATTGATTCAACCTTTCCTGAACTGCACCTAGTTCTGTCATGTGTGTAATCATTTCTACACGCAGAATGAGTACTAAAAATTCTAATGGCACCAATGCTTCTTGGCCGTATACCAATCTGAATGGCATGTGTCCTGTCAACCTCTTGCATGTGGTCCTGTATTCCCACAATATTGTTGGTATTTTGAGGTCCCAATCATCCATGTTGACATTACAGATCTTTGTCAGTGCATTCTCAAGGATTTTGTTAAATGCTTCTACTGTTTCGTTTTCTTGTGGGTGATATGGAGTGCTCTTTTGATGATGGACTTCAAATTATTTAGTCATAGCCTTAATAGTGTTGTTAATGAAGTGAGTGCCTTGGTCACTCATCAAAACTCTTGGGCAACCAAATCTAGTGATTAGTTGTTCAAATAGAAAATGTGTTGTTGTTTCTGCGCTGCAATCTTTAACTGGTGTTGCTTCCACCCATCTTGCTAGGTATTTTTTCGCGGTGATAATGTACCTTGATACTGTTCTTTTTGTTTGTGGGTTTATTGGTCCCACAAATTATATTTCCCATTTTTTGAATACCTGCAATGTTACCTGTGGTTGCAATGGCATCTCGTCTCTTCTGTTGGTTTTACCAACCCTTTGATAGACAACACATCTCTGGTAGTACTCCTTCGAGTCTCTGTGAATGTTCGTCCACCATAGTCCTACGCGCAATACCTTTTGCATGGTATCTTTTCCTACGTAATTTCCTCCTTCTATTCCCTCGCGGGCTTCTACTAAAACCCTTGGTCTCTCATGTTCTAGCACATATCTTCACAATAGGCTATCTGCACCCATTTTGTATAAGTGTCCTGCGATCAGTTGATAGTCTGCATCCCGGACTACTAGTTTCTTCTTCTACTCGGTGTTATATTCCTGTGGCATAGTACCTGTACTCAAGCACTGAATGATATCTGCAAAGTATTCATCGACGATCTGGACTGAAAAAAACTCTGCGTCCAGAAAGTTTTCCTCTAAATTTGTAGGTTCTTCTCCATTTGTGACCCTTGATAGGTGGTTAGGTCCTGCATTCATCTTTCTTGGCTTGACCATTACTTCAAAATCAAATTCTTGAAACAGTAATAACCATCGACAGATTCTCCCCCCCCAACACTAGCTTGTTGACTAGGTATTTAAGGGCTGAGTGATCTGTGAACATCTTAAAATTTTTTCCCAGTAAATAATGTTGGAAGTTCTGCAATGTGTAGAACATAGCTAGGCCTTCCCTCTCTGTAGTGTTGTAGTTTTTCTCTGATTCTGATAGTTTTCTGCTCACGAATGCTATAGGATGGTCCAAATATCCTACTCCTAGTTGCACCAAAATAGCTCCAAGTGTTATGGTTGATTCATCTACATGTACATGGAATGTCTTCTCCCAGTATGGAAATACTAGTATTGGCGCGATAACCATATTTTCTTTCAGCGTATCCATATTGTGTTGACAATCGTCATTCCACTGAAACTTTGTATATTTCCTTAGTAGTTTCTCCATTGGCGCGGTGATTTGTGCATACCCTTTGATAAACTTTTTGTAGTATCATGTCTGTCCCAATGTCACTCTTAGTTGACAAGCTGTTTTTGGTGGTGGCAAGTTAACAATTACTGTGATCTTTGCAGGATCTACTAGTAAACCTTGCTTGCACACTATGTGGCCCAGTTGTATCCCAAACGGTGTTCCCAAGATACATTTATTAATGTTTAATTATATCTGGCACTGCCTGCATATTTCTAACATCAATTGTAAGACCTCTACATAGTCTTTTAACAGACTATAGACTGTCTAATCGTCCAAGTATACCTCTAGAAACTGGTGGATAAAGTCTTTAAATGCAGCGATGACTACTCTGGAAAATATTGTTGGTGTATTCTTTAGTCCAAATGACATGAATATGTATTGGTAGGATCCCCATTCTGTAGAAAATGTGGTCTTGTATCTATCTTCCTGTGCTATCTTGATCTAGTGGTAGCAGAATCCATCAGTGAATGAATAAAGTTTGTGTCCTCCTATGTTCTCCAACACTTCATCCATGAAAGGTGTAGGGAACGGTTCATGTAGGCATTCATCATTCAACTTCCTCAAGTCAACGCATATTCTTATCCCACCTTGTTTCTTCTCCTGAACTACCATCGGGCTAATCCATTATGATTCTTCCACTGGTTCTATGATTCTGGAATTGAGCATTCTATCAATCTCACCTTTAAATTTCTACTTATATATTGGGTTTAGTCTATATGGTTGTTCTCTAATCAGTCTTTCTTCAGTTCTGAGTGGTATCTTCATTTCTCCTATTTCTCCTACTATACCCTTCATTTCTATAAATGTTGTGGAGAACAGGTCATTGTACTCGCGCAGTAACTATGTTATGCTTTCTACTTCTTGTTCATCCCAGTAGTCTCCAACGCTGGCCATTTTGGGATTCTCAGTTGTCCCAATGTTGAATTTCTTCACCTTGATCGGTGCAGCAATCACTTCTAATTCTAGAGGTGGAACTTCCACTTCTCTTTCGCGTTCCACTTCCTCGATCTAAATATTGCGTGGATCATCTTCATCCAGTGTTTCTTCCTACACATAATAGCATGACAATAGCTCTTTTACTGTCTATCTATTCCACTGTTTTTCTTCTGTTATGAGTTTGACTTCTATTTATTTGATGAATATCACCCCTCTTATCTGCTTAAGTGATGAATCTATGTTGGGTTTCTCATGCTCGAATGAGAAAGTGACTGTAAAATTCTATTGTAATACCATCCATCTCGCAGTTCCTCTATGCAACTCTTGGTCTGTATACCAGTTTGTTGGTATGCCCTCTAAAGTGTGTACAAAATGATGAGGCCATTCCTATGGGGGTGTCATCTTCCACAACGTTTTGCACTTCTCCAAGTGTTCCTCTGGTGTCCCTTTTCCATCGTACTTATGTTTCTTGTTTATTTTATGTTCTGCGCCAAAATTGATGTGAAGTAACCTCTTACAATGGTACCAATCCTTGATTGTTTCCTTGTGTGCGCCCCACCATCTTGCAGGTGTGGCCTTGAGTGCTATATAAAGTGCTAAGAGTCTCTAATTTTATAACACTTCATCCTCATATTGTGCCAAGAATACTTCTAGATCATTCACTCCGTGGAAACTAGGTGGTTCCCTTATCTTTGTGCCTACCCATATTATTGTGCGGTCTTTTCTTGCACATCTTCTTGTGGAAAATTTGTGTAGCTTTTGTTTCTAGTTTTCTAGATTTGTGTCGAAGTCTGTCGCACATGAAGTAATTCTCCGCCAACTAAGTATCCCATCTGCATTTGGGTTTACGTAATCCTCATCGCGTGCATTTTTTATGTACAATTGGCTAATTTTCTCTAAGTCTAAGAAAGTGGGTTCTACAAACCTTTCCCCTTTTGATGGGTCTAATGACGCAATGACCCTGTATTCTCCTGACTCAAATGTCATTTTTCGTGTCTTTAAGTTGATTATGGTCTGGTTGTCGAACTCCCAATCCAAGCCAAGCAATAATGGATATGGTGTTGTGTCGTCCACTATTTCAATCACTTCAAAGTCTGCTTTAGTGCGCACTCCATCCAGGTCTACTATCACTCCTTTCAGTCTACCAATTGGTAGGAATCTGTGTTGGTTTGCTAGTTTCAATTGAACAGGTGAATATCCTAGTGTGGAATCTCCCATACATTGTCAGGTCTTCTATGGTAATACATTAACTTCAGATCCTAGATCCAATATGATATCTCCCATGTTGAAATCTCTGATGTTATCATTCAGCCTGAACTCTCTACTTGTTCTCCTCCTTGTATGTAGGTGATTGACTGTTTTTTGTTCTATTTTTCCTTTTGTCTCTATGCTACATCCTTCTAATATGTTTTGAAATATTTTGACAGATGATGGATCATTCAATACTTTTACACATGATTGAAAAAAGTCTTTGATTATACTTACTTGTCCCATGGGATGCATTTCCTTGGTATGGTCCAACAATGGAGGCATCTCGTACTCTGGCAGTTCCTTGTTTTGCTGCAAAGTCGAAGTTGACGTGGTGTCTTGCTTCAATAATTCTTGTATGACTTGCTTAAATGTGTCCTTCTCATTCTATGCATTGAACCATCTCCCTAGTTTGGCATTCTTCTTCACCCACTAATTGTGTACTGGTTCTTGTTGAGTTGCGTCGTTTCCTGTTTTAGCTCCTCCGCGCATAACTATGTTCATGTTCCATCCTTCATCCCTTGCTTCGGCCAAAATCCATTGAACATTCTGATTGTTCTGGTTCCTCTTTTCCTAGATCTTTACTATTAGTGTCGCACATTCTTCTGTATCATGGTCTGATGCTTGGAAATACATACAAGTTTTTGGTGGAAGTGGACATTCTCTTGCATAATGCCCCGGTTGTTGACAGTTGTGACATACCACTGGTCCTCTACCTCTTCCAAATCCTCCTCTTGCTCATCCTCCACCTCTATAGCTAGCTCGATCTCCTATCGACGCATTATACTGAGGCGCCTGATTGTACTGCTCAATATTGTACTGAGGTTGCATTGTGTTGTGTTGTGGTTGCGTGGTATTATAGGGTTGTTGTGCAGTATTATACTACAGTTGTGCAGCGTTGTATGAGGATGGAACTTGGTTAAATTGTGGTGCATCTTTCCTAATCATCATTTCTGCATGCACCCTATAGGCATTTGATTTCCTTTCTCACATCAAATCCATAGTTCTACAATCTTTGTCACCATGGCCCACTGACTTGCAAAAGTTACAATATGAACTCTTTGGGACTGTCTAGTATTTATACATCATTGGGAAATGATATGGATCATGGCCCGACTTCTTACAAATTTTTCACCATAGTCCTCCTCTTGGTAACATATTTGGCATTCCTGTTGCCATATACTGCGTGAATGTTGGACATTCATTCTTGTGGTGTCCTTCCATTTTGCATGTGGTACACCAAACAACTTCTCGTTTGTCCTTACTTTTGTTTTGGTTTAGCTGGAACATTAATTTATTCAAATCTTCCTTCATTTCTTCAACGGTTGGGTCTGTCTACTGATATTGGTTTTCTTCCAGTTGCAGGGTTGCCTGCAAAGCCTCTGCTTGTGTTTGAAACTTATGTTGTCGCAATGGGTATTTTAAGTGTGGTAGCAGTGAATTGACGAATAGGTGCCTATGCTACATATCGTTCATGAGATATTTAAACTTTCCTTTCATTTTCTTGAATCTTTGGTCAATATCCCATACAGATTCTCCTCATTTCCGTTTGATTTCTATCATCTCGTTCATGTACTGATATTCTAAACTTGGCTTCTAGAACTCGTTTATCAGCAATTTCTTGGTGTTTGCAATCGTTTCGGTTGTCCTTGGTGGATTGTTTGTAGTTAAACTCATATACCAATGCAGTGTGCGATCCCTTAGCGTAATCGCTAGCTGTGCAAGTTTAGTATCTTCACCTGTGATCTGTTTCTCTTCCCAGATCTTCTCACAGATGAACAAATGTTTTTTTGGGTCCTACGATGCTTCTCCTTTGAATTCTGGTAACCTGATGGTGGGATCATGTCCTGTAATCCTGAATGCTGAAATAATACCTCCACGTGGTGTAGATACTTGACTAGTGCTTCCTGAAATGACTCCTCCAATTGTTGTGCCTTGTGTAGATGTATTTCCTTATGTCTTTCATCTCCCAAAATTTGGTTGTCTAAACGATGGTGTTATCTTTGGTGTATTATTCGAACATGGGTTTATGGGTTCCACACTGACATTAATATGGATAGGATTGTTGTGTTATATTCTCATTCTTGGACCTCTCGTCTTCCTCTCATATGTTGCATGCAGGATTTCCTCAATCTGCTCCACATATCGAAGATCCTCTACCTCTTCCTCATCACTCTCCAAGCCTTCCCTTGCGGCTACAATTCTCTTCTTGGTATTCACCTTGTATTGGTAGGGTACTCTGCTACGTGTCTTTCCAGTTGTCACCATGATCTTCTTGATCTGGTCGTCGTCCATCATGATTGGGTCCAAGTGTTCCTCCTTCTTTTCCTTATCCATTCCTCCTTCCATTTTTCCTTCCTCTTTCTGTCAGTGCTTCCCCCCTTTCCCCATGCACGCAGAGAAGTTTAGTTTTTTGACTCCATCATCATTACCCCTTTGTTGTATAGAAGTACCTTAATAGAAGTATACATTGATCTAATATACCTTCCTTGAGGTCCGTGTAGAAACTCTTGCTCTGATGCATTGTACGACTTCATTGTATCTACGAAAAAATTTGTTATAAAGCCTACTACAATATTGTCAAGCCAAAAATATATTGCGTGGGTGAATTTGTTGTTCACCTGCTGTAACTGCTCAATATGTATCAAGGTCCACTCTAACTGTTGGATCCATTTCATTGTGTGGTTATCCTTCAATCTTAGTATCCACTCCTGCAATATGTGTGGGAAATCACAGAAAAGACTTCATGTAAATCAATATGCACGTATTTCTCAAGATATTTGCATTGTGTTACTCTAGGGTTTCGGTTATCTTTCTGTGTAAACTTTAGTTCTTTTTTCTTCATCCAGCTTTCTGTCTTGGCTTTTGTGGGATTCCACAATATCAACATCCCCTTATAGTGGCACATTCTTTTCTCTTGACCCACCTCCTATAGATATTATGTATATTTTAACAGATCGTCAACAAATCCCATCTACTCAATCCTCTACTATTCCAACCAACGACAACAGAACCATTTTTTGGTTATTTAGATATCCTATCTGAATTTATATCTTTAATATGCTTGACCCAGGGTTCATGTCTGTTCAGGGTTCCAATAAAGCCTCTAAAACTATCGACCCTCCTGGTAAACCAGAAGGCAACACAGCGCATAGAGTGCATTGTGTCGTCTCACCCGAGATAGTCTTAATGGGTGGCTGCAATACTCATGTGTTTGCAACCAATATTGATTGGGGATCTGAGAAATGTACGTTGAGAGTTCTATTTTAACTTATTAACACGATAAACAGTCATTCACGATTAGGAATGAAATATAACAACTCATTCATTTAGCGTATCAATAAATACTGAAGACAATAAAGACAACCCATGTATGCAATCACATAACAAAAATTTTACCGTGGTTCACCCCCTTCTAGGCTATGTACACAAATATCTAGCTCTCAAGCTCTTTTATTATAGCAGTTCCAAAACTACAGATCCACGCACTTTACAACTCCTCTCAGTCGGGTTAAGATCTATTTTGAGGCGGACTAGATCACACCAGGCTCCCCAGCCTGCGATCTAACCCTCAAGATCTACCCTCCTCACTCCTCTCCATCTCAACATCTTACAAAATTAGGTCGTATAGAAAAATATCACAACAACTAGTTATCAAAACATGACTCCTCCTCTAGACTTTCTACAATAATCCATCGACCAACTCTCCCTTCTATGAGACCTAGGTATCTATATTTATACGTTTATGGCTCGCCAGCCTTTACAATGTATTTCAAAAACCCTAACCCTAACATCGTTAGGTATTCCATGCATGCACGCATGTTGCTCTTCCTTCCAACTGTTGCTTCCCTCGTGCATGCCTTCTTTTCCAAAAATATCCTTTCTTTCCTCTTTTGTGTGCTTCCAACACCCACCATACCAACAATGTACAAGGATGGTTCGGTACATCACAAGTGGTATCAGAGCTAGGTTTTTATATTGGGACCTGTGGGTTATGGGTTCATCACACTTCCATTATTCCACTCTAATGGAAACATAATATCTCCACTGATGCATCCCAGAAATGAACATTTTCATTCAATTACCCTCATACAAATTTAGTTTATAACTCTTTTACGGAGTTATTTTGGACTCTACTAATGGGAATCTACAATATCATCATAGAATGGACATACAAAATATAAATGCTTCTTTGTTTCTATTTCATAAAATCCCTTCATCTTTGGGGATATGATGGTCTTCATCAACACCACGCTAATAGGAGAAAACTTGAAGATAGATTAGGTATAATTTTCTTCCAAAAGAAAGAATGACATAACCTAAAATGAAAATAAAACTATTTACATCTTTAGATATGTGTAAAAAATAATGCATTCGCCTGGGGACAATGTTACATGAAGATCTTCCCAAGCAAGCCTCAACAACCCTTGTAAATTGCATTCAAATTCCTTTGTTAATATCTCTTTTGAGATGTTGGAGAATCAATAAAAAAATGATCTATATGAAGAGGAAAACATAGTACTTGCCCATGGATCACAATTTTTTTAAAAGAACAAAGTATGAAAACACTAGAATTATTATAGCGAATTCCAATTCCCTATTACAAATGGAAATATTTATGAATGAAATTTAAAGTACACTCCAAGGAGCTAGAGGGAATAGAGGGAAAATCCTGACTAATAACACAAATGTCTTGTCATGTTATTTAAATATTTAAACTTCTCATAGCGTAAATTTCCCTAGAAAATATATATAGAGTGAACTGGTCAATGAGAGAATATAATAGGTTCCTTCTTTGGATTGGTAGCTAG
This sequence comes from Picea mariana, assembly GCA_032191745.1. NCBI lineage: Eukaryota > Viridiplantae > Streptophyta > Pinopsida > Pinales > Pinaceae > Picea > Picea mariana. The sequence continues at coordinate 7,586 of JASDQU011443640.1, read as the reverse complement.
ATGAGGAATTTGGTAATCTCATGAATGATATTAAAATTTCCTTTGACCATCTATATCATGCTATCAATGTAATGTTTGTCCCCGATAAATAATATCAAATGTCCAACCTCATGGACACTAATGGAAATCTACATGAATGAATTGGCACACGCAGTATAATTGTTGTAATAGATTACAAAAAAACATTCTACAAGAATAAATTGACATGCACCATAAAAGTACTTCCTATAGGAGACAATCTTCATTATTCCAATGGTGAAATACCAACAAAGTGCAAAAGCTCAATTAATAAGAAAAGTGAAGAACTTATCTATACTGAAGACTAAAGTCTAGGAAACCGATTGAGGTATAGTGATTTCCACCCAATTGTAGGTAGTCCATTGGAGAAACCATCCCCTATCCATGATATGATACCACACGGGTGAATAAGTAATGCAGAATACTCGGTATAGTCTCTTAATTATTAGAGAAAGAATATTATTAAACCAATATTTCACTACTAAAATTTTGGAGGAAAAGTATCCCTTAACATCCACAATACCTACCCCACACAACACAAGGAGGTCTTCCTTATCTTCTCAATAGTCCCTCAAAATTATCCTCCCTCTAGTGTTATTCAGTGTGTACATGGAAAGGTCTAGGTTGATGTCCCTCAACTCTAGTAGAAATTAACAAATACTCATGCATGGAGCTAATCAGGCAAAGAACATAACACATACTCAACCATTCCCTAGCACCGACCACATAAATATTATATATTTCATAGGGAAATTAAACTTCCAAACAACTTTAAACCACCATTCCCAATCCCTCCATCCCTTCCTCCTCACTTAGAACCTTATAATCCAAATTTGGAGTGTATACATCTAGCAATATTACTTCACCAAACAAATTCATCCTTGAAATATCTAATTTTAACATGACTATACTTTAAGAAAGTACTGTATTCCTCCAAAATCAACACCTCATCAATTGAGCCCTACCCTATCTACATACAACCAATATTACCTCCAAATTGAATAATGTTCTATATCTATCAGCTAATACAATTTATAGAATCATCTATCTCTTAGTGAGGAAACTAGATTTCCTAGAATTCTAAAGTTCTCGCCATAACCAGCCCATGGATCTTCCCTTAACCTAACTATATTCCTAGAACCCACCTTCCAAACCAACCATCTCTCAACCAAAGGAAAATCCAAAAATACAACCTTCAAAATAAAGGAATAATTATAAAAATATTTTGAAGGTTTTCTAATCCTATCTGCAGTGGACTAAGGATCAATATAATTCTATATTACCACTCCACTCCAAATAACTTTTCCCATAATAATCCTCCACACACACTTTGTTGCCAGGTGTTGGTTACAATTCTTCTCTTCTGTTTGAGTTTATATTGACCCAGGGTTCATGTTTGTTCGAGTTTCCAACGAAGCCTCTAAAACTATCGGCCCTCCTAGTAAACCAGAAGGAAACACAGCATGCAAGATGAACTGTGCAGTCTCACCCGAGATAGCTTTAACGGGTGGTTGTAAGACTCATTTGTTTACAACATAGGATTGAGTGTGAGATATGAGAACTGAATATTGAGCCATTATTATAACTAGTAAACACAATATATTGTTATTGACAAATAAGAAGGAAATATAACGACTCATTCATTAAGCATAACAATAACAACTGAAGACAATAAAGAGATGCATGCATTTGTCACATAACACAAATATTACCGTGGTTCACCCCCTCCTAGGCTACGTCCACAAAGATTTGGCTCTTAGCTCTTTTATTATAGTATTTTCACATCCACAGTGTCGCGTGCTTTACAATCCTTCATAGTTGGGTAAGATCTATATGAGGCAGACTAGATCACACAAGGATCCTCATCCTATGATCTAACCCTCAAGATCTACCTTCCTTC
>JASDQU011443638.1:0-16535 GCA_032191745.1 Picea mariana | reverse complement strand
ACTTTTGGATCCTCCTCCAACCTTTTCCAAAGATGCGTTGCTTTATCAAACAAGTCAGCTATTGTGCTAACCTGTTTCTCTATCTCCTACAACTGCGTTGTTGCTTCCTTCTTCCTTTGTTCCTTTACTACTAGTGGAGTGGTTGGTGTGAGCTATTCTCGGAGATTCTCGATCTCCTTTTGATATTGATCAATTTCCTGTGCAATCCGATCAATCTTTTCTACTGCTGTGATTTCCTCACTCTGCGTGGCCTGTGGAATATTCTCATAAGTTCCTGCAACTTTTTACTCCAATCCATTTCGGCACTCCCTTTCCTCCTTGATCTCATATTTAGCCTTCTCATAGACTATTTCCAGTGTGTCCCACTTCTTTGTTTCCTTCTTCAATTCGGTTAAGTCTCTGCGTGCACGAGATTGTACCTCATGGTTGATGCTTACCTGCAACTTGTGTAATGCCCCTGATGGTATCCTTGTCAACACAAGTTGTATTTGGCTTAAGTCTTTCAAAGGTGTCTACCCCAAAATTTCGTCCATGCACAACATACTGGGGTTGATATGGAATGTTACATGTGGCTGTAGTATCCTCTGGATTGTCTGTTGTTCTTCCTCTTGCACCCTTCTTTATTTCTGCGGTGTTGATGGATCTATGCCCCTGCTGTTGCTTTCTATCTGTACTTCCCTGAATTTCTTAAGGAACAACCCCAATTCTACCAGCTCTTTTTGTAGTTTGTCCCTGTGGTGTGCTACATGGTCAAAGTCCTCGGCTAGACAATCCTAGACCATTATGGCAATCATTTCCCCATCGTCCTCCGTGATCATATATTCTGGTGGTGCTCGGTGTGCCTTTGATTTCTTGTGTGTGCCTCTTGTCTGCATGGTTGGTCTCTTATTTCCCCCTGGTTACTGTGTGTTAGAATTTGGGGAAGTCTCCTACACTCCCTCAGCCTATTTCTGTTGTTCCCTAGTCGGCTGTTTATTCTTCTTCTTCCCCTTTTGGGTCCATGTCTTCTTTGACCCTTTGTCTTTCTATTTTGTCTTGCCTTGGCCCATTCTTGGTCTCTTGGGCACTTGGATTTCTGGAGGCTACGTTTCTCCCTGCTCTGCCTCTTCCTCTAATTTTCTTTCTGGAACTTCCCGGTTAATGGATGGGATCCTCCATTTGTCGGGCCATTCACTGATGACCATATTGATATCACTCTCTGTGATGCACTAGCGCATCTGTAGCCACTGTTTAGCCAAATCCTACCTTTCCTCTATCCACATTGTTTGTTGTGTGGCTTGGAAGTTGGCGATGTTCGCATACCACGTGACATCCTCTAGTGTTATTTTCCACATTTTTCTGATGGCTTCCTGCATGTTGCGTAGGTATTCTTCAAATATGATCTTGTTCTCCCTCTTATGCCTGACGTTCGGCCCTGCTTTCAACAATAGATACCTCACTCCCATAGGTTTTGGTCTGGTACAAAAAGCTACATACCCCAGTTCTCACCATCCCATGAAGGCTATTAAGGTAATCAACCATGAGTAGTGGAACTTTGTGCCTAGATCATGTGCATCCTTGCAGTCCTCTAGGAATAAGTTCAATAAGTATGGTGCCCAGCTCATTGAGGTTCCTTCTATGCACTGGGCTGCAAATGCAATAACTCTAGCTGGTACTTCCTCTCTACGACATTTTCTCAGCAACTTGAAGGATTAGATTTTTATGCCTAGCTGTGTGGTTGTGTTGTTGATTTGTTTGATGATGATGACTCTTGTCCCCCTAGTGGTGCCATACTTCTTCTTCATTTCTTCTGCCAACACTTTCTCCTTGGTTTTGTCATCCAAAAGCAACGTAGGATCCATACCCCGAAGTGGTAATCCTATTATTTGCGCAATAAGATCAACAATTATGGGGATGGGTTTGTCTAGCCATATGTCACCTCCATGTGTGACTACTAATAGATGCTTGATGCATGCTATTTCATTATTTCCTCTGCCAAAATGTGGTAGGTCCAACATACCTAAATTTCCCATTTTCTCCAACCTAGTTTCCTATGGATACGACTGATCAATCGGTTGTCCCAATGGGTTCATTCCTGTAGTCTATAGAAAGACCCTCTTCACAAGTTATAGGAACTTAGCTTCATATTCTACATCATGGTCTGAATATTTGAGCTTCATGACATGACCCAGTAGCTCTGGTCCTACCTGTACTCCAGCTGGTATGTGTGGTAAAACAATTTATGTTGTAGGTTTCTTGTGGGGTGAACTTGGCATCTGTATCTTATCTTTTTGTTACAGTGGCTGGCTCAAAGTTCAAGCAGCTTCTGATTTTTCCTTTGTATGCCATTCCAGCCAAGCTGAGACATCTTCAGCGGTCTCCCCTACTGGGGGTTCTAAGATGGTCATTTGAGACTCATCTGGCTCCATTGCTGCTTTCGGATTCAGCGCCGTGCCATTAACTTTCAGAGCTGCTTCAGTGTGCTCTAGTTGCACCTCCTTCAGGGTTTCTACTTCCTATCTCTGAGGCTCCTGTGTCACTACTAGCGTATCTACATTCGTGGCCTCTACTGCTGGCTGCTGAATTTCTTCCAGTATCGGTGTAGGATTCACCAGTATCCTCTCTGGGGATGAGATTTCATCAATATCGATGACCTCCGATGACTGTTGTTCACCTTCTTCCAATGGTCCTCATGACCAAGTTTGAACCCTAGTTGGTCTAGCACTCTGGCTTGCTTCTACTGTCTTCGGTGGTGCCATAGCGGTGACTATCAAACTTTTGTCGGGTTCTAATAGATTCTGTGGTCTTTGTAGCCTCGCTTTGTGTGTTGTAGTTGCTATTTCTCTCTGTCTATTCTCCTTTAACGAATAGACTAGTTTCTCCTGTGCTCGTGTGTTGTATTGGCTTCCCATGAAGCTTGTCGAGGAAACTTTCTCCATTATGGGTTTAATGCACCATAAATGCGGGTTCAATGCATCTCCGATGCTTTTGTACTTACCATTACTCTTTCTTTTCTGTCTCTAGTTGGCGCGATTAATGTGATGTCCCATCAGTCCTTTCCATCCTTTAATTTCACCTAGTGTTGTCCTATCATCCTGCTTTTGTCAACTTTCCTTTTCCCCCTCATTTCCCTTTGTAGATAACCATTGTCTTTTCTTTTTATGAATTCATGTTTCTAAATTCATGTGGCCTTTCTACCTCTGGTGCACTGAGCACTCTTTAGTTTTGTTTCCTTTTTGTTCTCTTTTCAATTTTTTTTTTTTTTACAGTGCAGTGGGTGGTCGACTGTCCTTATATAGCTTCAGTCAGCTCCCATTGATCATCCCTTTGAGTTATGTGCCTACTAAATCTCTTAACTGTACAACTCCTCTGTGTGTGACAGATTTTACTTCATATGGTCCTAACCAATGCATTTTGATCTTTCCCAGGTGTTGAAACGATTTACTGTCATACACCAATACTAGATCTCCTTCCTTGAAAATTATCTTCTTGATGTGTCTATCGTGCCAAACTTTGTCTCTTGATTTATGCACTTGTTGATGGAATCCTGCCAAGATTCGATGTTCCTCCATGGTCAATAACTGATTCAGTTTTTCCTATGCTATGCCTCATTTTTTCATTTATGTGATATTTGTTACACGCAAGATAGGTACTAAAAACTCTAATGGCACAAGTGCTTCTTGGCCATAAACTAGTTTAAATGGCATGTGCCCTATCAAATTTTTTCATGTAGTCCTTTATGCCCATAATACTATTGGTACTTTGAGGTCCCAGTCATCTCTGTTGACGTTACAAATCTTTGTTAGTGCATTCTCCAAAATTTTGTTGAAGGCTTCGACTGTGCCATTTTCTTGTGGATGATACAGTGTGCTCTTCTGGTGGTGAACTTTAAATTCTTCAATCATCGCATGGATGGTGATATTTATGAAGTGCATGCCTTGGTCACTCATCAAAACTCTTGGGAACCCAAATCGAGTGATTACTTGTTCAAACAAAAAGTGCACTATTGTTTCTACGCTGCAATCTTTGACTGGTGCGGCTTCCACCCATCTTGTTAAATATTCCATCGCAGTGATAATGTACCTATCCCCTGTTCTTTTTGCCGGTGGGTTGATTGGTCCCACAAAGTCTATTTCCCATTTTTCAAATGTCTGTAATGTTACTTGTGGTCATAATGGCATCTCATCCCTTCTGTTGGGTTTGCCTACCATTTGACATACATCACATCTTTGACAATACTCCTCCGAGTCTCTGTGAATCGTTGGCCACCATAGTCCTGTGCGGTATCTTTACCTGCATAATGCCCTCCTGCTATTCCCTCATGTGCTTCTACTAAGACTTGCGGTCTTTTGTGCTCTCACATGTATCTTCTCAAGATGCTATCTGTGCCCATTTTATATAAATGTCCTGCAATCAGTTGATAGTCGACAACGCGGACTACCAGGTTTTTATTCTGTGCGGTGCTATAGTCTTGCATCGCAGTACCTATACTCAAGTACTGAATGATATCTATGAAGTATTCATCAACAATTTGTACTAAGAATAACTGTGCATATGGAAATTTGTCTTCTAATTTCATAGGTTGTTCTCCATTTGTGACCCTCGACAGGTGGTCAGGTCCCGCATTCAATTTCCCTGGTTTAACTATTACTTCAAAGTTGAATTATTGGAATAGTAGTAGCCATCGACAAATTATCCCCCCCAAAACTTGCTTGTTGACTAGGTATTTCAAGTCTAAGTGATCTATGAACATTTTAAAGTGCTTCCCCAATAAGTAATGTTTGAATTTTTGCAGTGCATAGACCATGGATAGGCCTTCTCTTTCTATCCTGTTATAGTTATGTTATGAGTTTGATAACTTTATACTTGCAAATGCTATAGGGTGATCCAAGTCTCCCACTCCTGCTGCACTAAGATAGCTCCAAGTTCTATGGCTAATGCATCTACATGCACATGGAATGCCTTTTCCCAGTCTAGAAATACCAATATCGACGTGGTAACCATCTTTTCCCTCAAGGTATCTAGACTGTGTTGACACTCGTCATTCCAATGAAATTGTGTATCCTTCCTTAACAGATTTTCCATCAGTGTTTTGATCTACGCATATCCTTTGATGAATTTCTTGTAGTATCCTGTGTGTCCTAACATCGCTCTTAGCTAAAGGACTATTTTCGTTTCTGGAAAATTAACAATGACTACAATCTTTGCTGGATCTACTAATAAACCTTGTTTGCATACTATGTGGCCCAATAGTATCCCAAACAGTGTTCCAAATATGCATTTAATGATGTTCAGTGATATCTGGCACTATTTGCATCTTTCTAAGATCAATCATAAAAGTTCCACATGGTTTTTCAATAGGCTATAGACTATCCAATCATCTAGGTATAGTTTAAGAAACTGATGGATGAATTCCTTAAATGATGCGATGACCACTCTAGAGAATATTGCTGGTCCATTCTTCAGTCCAAAAGGCATGACTGTGTACTGATAAGATCCCCATTTTGTCGCAAATGTGGTATTGTATCTGTCCTCCTGTGCTATCTTAATCTAATGGTAGCCTTAGAATCCATCAGTGAATGAGTAAGCTTCATGTACTCCTACATTCTCTAACACTTCATCCATGAATGGTATAGGGAATGGGCCATGTAGGCATGCACCGTTCAAATTCCTTAATTCGACGGATATCCTGATCCCTCCTTGTTTCTTGTCCTGTACTACCATTGGACTTATCCATGTTGACTCCTTAACTAGTTCTATGATTCTGGCTTCAAGGATCCTATCGATCTCAGCTTTGAATTTCTATTTTTATATTGGTTCAATCTATAGGGTCATTGTCTAATAGGTCTCACATTAGGTCTGAGTGGTATCTTCATTTCTCCCAATTCTTCGTCTATACCCTTCATCTCTGTGAATGTTTTGGGAAAGAGGTCACTCTATTCGCATAATAACTCTGTGATACTTTCTACTATTTTCTCATCCCAGTAATCTCCAATGCTGGCCATTTTGGGATGCTCAACTGTCCCGATGTTAACTTTCTTTACCTTGATTGGTGCGGAAATGAATTCTGATTCTATGGGTGGTCCTTTCACATATCTTTCACCTTCTACTTCTTCGATCTGAATATTGCGTGGATCATCTTCATCTGGTGCATCTTCTTGTACGTGGTAATAAGACATCAGTTCCTTGTCTGTCTGTTTGTTCCATTGTTGTTTTTCTGTGATCAATTCTATTTCTGGTTCTTTGATGAATATTACTCCTCTGATCCGTTTAAGGGTTGCATCTATGTTGGGGTTATCATGCTCAAATGAGAAAGTGTCTATGAAATTATTTTGCAATGTCATCCATGTCGTAGTTCCTTTGCACAATTCCTGGTCCGTATGCTAATTTGTTGGTATGCCCTCTAGAGTATGTATGAAGTGATGAGGCCATTCCTCTGGTGGTGTCATTTTCCACAGCATTCTACACGCCTCCAAATGTTTTGTTGGTGCACCGTGTCCTTCATATTTCTGTTGTTTGTTGTTTTTTTGTTCTGTGCTGAACTTTATGCACAGTAACTGCTTACATTGGTACCAGTCTGTGATTGTCTCTTTGTGTGAGCCCCACCATATCCCCGGTGTGGTGTTTAGTGCTAATTCAAGTGCTAACAGTCTCTAGTTCTCTAACACTACGTCTTTGTACTGTGTCAAGAATGTTTCCAAATCATTTATTCCTTGGAAACTGGGTGGTTCCCTAATTTCTGTGCCTATCCATATTACTGCATGGTCTATTCTTGTACATCTTCACATGGATACTTCGTGTAGCCTCTGCTGCTAGTTCTCTAAACCAGTGTCTAAGTCTGTTGCGCATGAAGTAATGCTCCACCAAATGAGTACCATGTTTGTAGTTGGGTTTAGGTAATCATCAACATGCGTAGTTGTTATGTACAACTAGCTGATTTCCTCTAAGTCTAGGCAAGTAGGTTCTACAAACCTCTCCTCTTCTGATGGGTCTAATGGCGCAATGACCCTGTATTCTCCTGACTCAAATGTTATTTTCCTGGACTTCAAATTGATTATGGCCTCATTTTCAAACACCCAATCCAGACCAAGTAATGATGGGTAAGGTGTTGTACCGTCTACTATTTCAATGACTTCAAAGTATGCTTTAGTGCATACTCCATCAAGGTCTACGGTCACTCCTTTCAGTCTACCGATTGGTAGGACTCTATGTTGGTTTTCTTGTTTCAATTGAATAGGTGAGTATCCTAATGTGGGCTCTCCCATGCATTTCCATGTGTTCTTTGGTAATACATTCACTTCAGATCCTAGGTCCAGTATAATGTCTCCCATATTGAAATCCCCAATGTTATCACTCAGTCTAAATTCCCTACTTGTTCTTCTTTTTGTGTGTAGGTGATTAACTATTTTAGGTTCTAGCCTTTATTCCATCTCACTACTACACTTTTCTAGGATGTTTTGTAATATTTTCATAGATGATGGATCACTTAATACTTTTACAAATGATTGCAAAAATCCTTTGATCATACTTACTTGTCCCATGGGATGCATTTCGTTGGTATGATCCAATGATGGAGGCATCTCATATTATGGTGCTTCCTTTTTATGCTGCGTAGTTGAGGTCGATGTTGTGCCCTACTTCTGAAATTCTTGTTTGGCCTCTTTAAATATATCCTTTTCCTTTTGCGCGTTGAACTGCTTCCTGGGTTCAATGTTCTTCTTTACCCATTGGTTTTGTGCTGGTTCTTGTCGAACCATGTTAGTGCCTGTTTTAGCTCCTCCATAGGTAACTATGTTGATATTCCATCCTTCATCCCTTGCTTTGGCTGAAATCCACTGAACATTCTAATTGTTTTGGTTCCCCTTTTCCTGAATCTTCACTAGTAGTTTTGGACATTCCTCTGTATCATGGTCTGATGCGTGACAATACATACATGTTGCTAGTGGAAGTGGACATTCCTTTGCATAATGTCACGGTTGGTGACAATTGTGACATGTGACTGGTCCTCTACCTCATTCAAAACCTTCTCTGGCTTGTCCTCCTCCTCTATATCCTTCTCAATCACCTTTCGACGTGTTATACTGAGGCACCTGATTATAGTGTGCAATATTGTACTGAGGTTGTGCCAGGTTGTACTGTGACTGTGCATTATTGTATGGTTGCTACATAGTATTATACTTCTGCTACACAGTGTTGTATGGAGTTGGGACTTGATTGAACTGTGGCACTTATTTCCTAGTCATCATTTTGAACTGTACCCTATATGCATCTGATGTCCTTTCTCACATCAGCTCCATAGTTCTACAATCTTTATCGTCATGGCCCACTGACTTGAAAAAGGTGCAATATGAAATCTTTGGGACTATCTGGTATTTTTTCATCATCATGCAGTGATAAGGGTTGTGACCTGGTTTCTTACATATTTCGCACCATAATCCTCCCATTGGTAATGGATTCAACATTCCTGCTGTCATATACTACGCGAACGTTGGACATTCATTCTTGTGGTGTCCTTCCGTCCTGCACGTGGTACACCAAATGACTTCTTGTTTTTCCTTGTTCTTATTATGGATCAGCTGAAACGTCATATTCTTCAAATCCTCCTCCTTGTGTGATAGCTGCTACGTGCAAGCTGGGTACTAAAAACTCTAATGGCACTAGTGCTTCTTGGCCATAAACCAGTTTAAATGGCGTGTGCCTTGTTAAATTTTTGCATGTAGTCCTGTATGCCCATAATACTGTTGGTTCTTTGAGGTCCTAGTCATCTCTGTTGATGTTACAAATCTTTGTCAGTGCGTTCTCCAGAATTTTGTTGAAAGATTCCACTGTGCCATTTGCCTATGGATGATACGATGTGCTCTTCTGGTGGTGGAATTCAAATTCTTTAGTCATCATGCAGATGGTGCTATTTATGAAGTGCATGCCTTGGTCACTCATCAAAACTCTTCGGCACCCAAATTGAGTGATTACTTGTTCAAACAAAAAGTGTATTGTTGTTTCTGTGCTGCAATCTTTTACTAGTGTAGCTTTCACCCATCTTGTTAAATATTTCGTCGCAGTGATAATGTACCTAGCCCCTGTTCTTTTTGCCTGTGGGTTGATTGGTCCCAAAAAGTCTATTGCCCATTTTTCAAATGTCTGTAATGTTACTTGTGGTCATAATGGCATATCATCCCTTCTATTGGGTTTGCCTACCCTTTGACATATATCACATCTTTGACAATACTCCTCTGAGTCTTTGTGAATCGTTGGCCACCATAGTCCTGTGCGGTATCTTTACCTGCATAATGCCCTCCTACTATTCCATCGTGGGATTCTGCTAAGACTCGTGGTCTTTCGTGCTCTAACATGTATCTTCTCAAGATGCTATCTGCACCCATTTTATATAAATGTATTGCAATCAGTTGATAGGCAGCAGCATGGACTACCAGGTTTTTCTTCTGCATGGTGCTATAGTCTTGCGGCGTAGTACCTGTACTTAAGTACTGAATGATATCTACGAAGTATTCATCAACAATTTGTACTGAGAATAACTGTTCATCTAGAAATTTGTCTTCTAAATTTGTAGGTTCTTCTCCATTTGTGACCCTCGACAGGTGGTCAAGTCCTGCATTCAATTCCCCAGTTTAACTATTACTTCAAAGTTGAATTCTTGGAATAGTAGTAACCATCGACAAATTCTCCCCCCCAACACTAGCTTGTTGACTAGGTATTTCAGGGCTAAGTGATCTATGAACATTTTAAAGTGCTTCCCAAATAAGTAATGTCTGAATTTCTACATTTTGTTGGTATGATCCAATGATGGAGGCATCTCGTATTCTGGTGCTTCCTTTTTATGCTGCGCAGTCGAGGTCGATGTTGTGCCATCCTTCTGAAATTCTTTTATGGCCTCTTTAAAGATCTCCTTTTCCTTCTGCGTGTCGAACTATTTCCTGGGTTCAGTGTTCTTCTTTACCCATTGGTTCTGCATTGGTTCTTTTCGAACCGCGTTAGTGCCTGTTTTAGCTCCTCTGGGGGTAACTATGTTGCTATTCTTTCCTTCATCCCTTGCTTCGGCTGAAATCCACTAAACATTCTGATTGTTGTGGTTCTTCTTTTCCTCAATATTCAGTAGTAGTTTCAGACATTTCTCTGTATCATGGTCCGATGCGTGACAATACATACAAGTTGCTGGTGGAAGTGGAAATTCCCTTGCATAATGTCTCGGTTGGTGACAATTGTGACATGTGACTTGTCCTCTACGATGTTCGAAACCTCCTCTGGCTTGTCCTCCTCCTTTATAGCCTGCTCAATCACTTTTCGACGTGTTATACTGAGGCACCTTATTATACTATGCAGTATTGTACTGAGGCTATGCTGGGTTGTACTGTGACTATGCGTTATTGTATGGTTTTTGCGCAATATTATACTTCTGTTGCGCAGTGTTGTATGGAGCCAGGACTTGATTGAATTGTGGCGCTGCTTGCCTAGTCATCATTTCATCCTATACTCTATATTCATCTGATGTCCTTTCTCACATCAACTCCATAGTTCTACAATATTTATCGTCGTGGCCCACTGACTTGCAAAAGGTGCAATATGAACTCTTTGGGATTTTCTAGTATTCTTTCATCATCATGCAGTGATAAAGGTCGTGACCTGTTTTATTACATATTTCACACCATAATCCTCCCATTGGTAATGGATTTGGCATTTCTGCTGCCATATACTGCACGAATGTTGGACATTCATTCTTGTGGTGTCCTTTCGTCCTGCACGTGGTACACCAAACAACTTCTCGTTTATCCTTGTTCTTATTCTAGATCAGCTGAAACTTCTGATTCTTTAGATCCTCCTTCAGTTCTTTGATAGTTGGGTCTGTCTGTTGGTACTGGTTTTCTTCTAGTTGCAAGGTTGCCTCTAGAGCCTCTACTTGCATTTTAAATTTCTGTTGTCGTAAAAGATATTTTAAGTGTGGGAATAGGGAATTGACAAACAAGTGTCGATGCTGTATATCGGTCATGAGATATTTTAACTTTCCCTTCAGTCTCTTGAATATCTGGTCAATATCCCATATAGACTCTCCTAGTTTCCATCTTATTTCGATCATCCGGTTCCTGTATTGATCCTCTAAACTCAGTTTCTGGAACTCATTAATCAGTAACTTCTTAATGTCTGTTAGTGTCCTTGTCATCCTAGGGGCATTGTTTGTGTCTAGACTCATGTACCGGTCTAGTGCATGGTCTCTTAGCTTAATGGATAGCTGCGTGAGTTTGGTAACTTCATCAACGATTTGTTTTTCTTCCCAGATCTTTGCACAAATGAAAAAATGCTTCTCGGGTTCTTCTGTTGCTTCTCCTTGAAATTGTGGTAATTTTATGGTGGGATCGTGTCTTGCCATTTTGAATACTGAACAACTACCTCCTCCGTGCGGTGTAGATACTTGACTAATGCTACCTGAACTAGCTCCTCCTTTTGTTGTTCCTTGTGTAGATGTACTTCCTGCTATCGAACTTCCTCCGAACTGCGGTTGTCAAAACCGTGGTGTTCTCTTTGGTGTATTAGTCACACATGGGTTTATGGGTTCCACACTGAAATTAATATGGATAGGATGGCTTCCTTCTCCTCTCACTCTTGGACCTCTCGTATTACTCTCATATGTTGCACGCAGGATTTCCTCAATCTGCTCCACAGCCCATAGATCCTCTACCTCTTCCTAATCACTCACCAAGACTTCCCTCACAGCTACAACTCTCTTCTTGGTATTCACCTTGTATTGGTAGGGTGCTCTATTACGCGTCTTTCCAGTTGTCTCCAAGATCCACCAAATCTGGTCGTCATCCATCATGATCAGGTCCAAGGGTTCCTCCTTCTTGCTCGCATCCTTGCCTCCTTCCATTTATCCTCTCTCTGTTAGTGCTTCCCACCTTCCCCCATGCACATAGGATAGTTTATTTGTCTTATTCCATTGTCATTACACCCTTTTTATATACAAGTTTCTTAATATAAGTATATAGTGATCGAATGTACCTTCCTCGAGGTACGTGTATAAATTCTTGCTCTGTTGTGCTATATGACTTCGCTGTGTCAACTGCAAAATCTGTTATTAACCCTGCCACAATACTGTCAAGCCAAAAGTCTACTGCATGGGTGAATTTGTTGTTCACCTACTGTAAATGCTCAATATGTACTGGGGTCCACTCTAACTATCGAATCTGATTTGTTGCATGGTTATCCTTCAACCTTAGTATCCACTTCTGCAATAGATGCAAAAAATAATAGAAAAAGACTTCGTGCAAATCAGTAAACACGTATTTGTACAGATATTTTCGGGGTGTTATTATAGGGTTTCTATTGTCTTTTTGTGCAAACTCTAGCTCTTTGGTTCTCAACCAAGTTTCAATTTCTACTTTTGTGGGGTTCCACGGTCTCAACATCTCCTTCTAATGGCTCATTTCTCTCTTCTTTTCTTTGCTCGTTTCCTGCTCCACCTATCTAATCTACTCAATCCTCCTCTTTTCCTTCCAATGACAACATAACCATTTGTTGGGTTTTCTAGTCTTCCTTCTCTACCGTCTGATTTATTGACCTAGGGTTCATGTCTTTTGGGTTTCCAACAAAGCCTCTAATACTATTGTCCCTCCTAGTAAACCAAAAGGCAACGCAACACACAAAATGGGTCGCACAGTCTCACTCAAGATAGATTTAATGGGTGGTTGTAAGACTCATGCATTTACAGCCTAGGATTGAGCACGAGATATGATATCTGTTATCTGAACCAATTATTATAACTTGTGATTGCAACCTACTGTTTTTCACGACTTATTCCCTCAATATCGCAACAACATTTAAACAAGCAATGGAATAACTCATTCATTCATTAAGCATAAAAAATAACTACTGAAAAGATGATAAATATATGCATGCATTCATCACATTACACAGACATTATCGTGGTTCACCCCCTCCTAGGCTACGTCCACAAAGATTTGTCTCTTGGCTCTTTTATTATGGTAGTTCTGTGTATCCAGTGTCGTGCACTTACAATTCTCCTCATATGGGTAAGATCTATGCGAGGTGAACTAGATCGCAATAGGCTCCTTAGCCTGCGATCGAATCCTCATATCTTCCTTCTCTCCTCTCCTCTAGCTCAACAACTAACAAAATAGTACATAAAAAGCTTACAATTCGCATCAACTCATACATATCTATGATGTAACAACAATATGAACAATGCAAAAAGCCAACCTATGATACCTACGTATCAAAACCCTCTATAATACCTCAGTATTGGTATTTATACATCTTTGGCTCTTCAGCCATTACAATACATTACCAAAACCCTAACCCTACCGATGTTAGGTCTTCCTCTCATGTGCATGTGCTGCTCCTCCTCCTAGTTGTCGCTCTCCTTGTACACGCTTTCTTGCATGCGCATGTGCTATGTTTCCTTCCAGCTGTTACTTCCATTTCTGCACGCTTTATTTCCCCACGATCATCTTTATTTCCACTTCGACCTGTTGCCAACAAGTCCCTATAGATAATTTTATTGATGCCTCCTGCATCTCATGGTTTTATCATCGGGTCTATGCTGTCGGAGTCCTCCATATGTCTCATGCTCTTGTTCAAAGGAATTCTATCAACCCATGTCAACCACTTCTTAGAAATCTTGACTTTTCATGTCGTCCATACCCTCAGTTTGTCTCAGATTCACATGATAATGTAGTCCTATCATGCACCCTAGTCCTACTTGATTCATGGGTAGGTAACCTTGAACCTAGCTATTGACATTTCATCATTGGTTGTTGACTGAGTGGTTTCCCTTGCGTTTGAAGATAAGACATCTATTCACACTTTGGGATTCATGTAGTGTCTTGGATGCCATTATCCTTATTGGTGGTTTCTTCTCCTTTGTCAGCAATTTTCATCATTGGATGATATTCAGAGGGTCTTTTTCATGTACCTCTTGCACTTGGCACACGTGAAAGAGCACAGGGTCGTTGGTTCATGAACATGTTCTTTGTCCGATTTCCACCAAATCATGAAGCTCTTGCTTTGTACCTCGTGCTGACTGATGAGAGATGCCTTAGTGATCTCCTTTCAGTGAGTCTCTTTCCATAGACTTCATCTCATTTATTTTGGAAACAAGACCTAGATTCTTATGAGTACCTTGAGGCTTGTAGTCATTAGTGGCAGGCTCTCTCACCATCGACAGTTGGGAATACATCAATGTCTCCTAATCGATGGATTCTTTAGGTGTTTGACACTGAATCCTCTATTCACACTTGTAAGAATGTACTCAGTGCCTTGATACCTACTTTCATTATCAGTAGGTTGTCTCAGGTTTGTTAACGATATACCTCAATGACCAGTAATCAAACAGTGTCTCATTGTGTTCGACCTCAACTCCTTTATTCACATAATGTAGACTTGCACCTTTGGTAGATTGTGTAGAATACTTGAAGACATCACTATGTGGCCACAACTTTCATGAGTTGTTGCTTCCTTTTCATTGGAACAATACCTATATGACTTGAGTGATCATGGGATATCGGATTTTACTCCATTGTATACATATATCTTCAGATTGGTTTTGAGATTGGTTCTATTGGGCCTTGTTCATGACTATGACAACTATTGGCATACAACCGCATTTTTATTTTCCTATTCATGGCCACAGACACTTTTTTGGTATATTTTCACATGGATTTGCAGTGTAATTCTATTTGGCAACCATGTATGCAAAGTCAGTGTAGAATGTAATGAGCAACTGGTTCATCTAGTTGGTTCCCTACCATTCCACTTCTGGGTTGTTTATAATGTATTTCAGCCATCGCAGATACTCCTCTGACCTCACACATTAGGGGGCATCTGTTATAGAAATATTTTTTTCAACCTATGTAATCTTGCACAGAAGGCATTTTTCCATTTCCCCGTGTAGACTTATCATCCCTGTTTGTAAAATCCAGATCCAAAAATAAACATGTTTACACATGTATGCATCTTGCACACTATACAACATGCGTATACACAGGCTGCTCCACTACAACCCATGTACATTGGGATTTGTGCCAGAAAATGAAAATTAATGTCGGGTTTCCATGTCACGACAGAAGATATATGATCCTTGGGCCTTCCATATACTGGAAATGTTCCGAATCGGCCCTTCAGGTCCATTTTGAAGGCTATAAATGGGCCAATTATGATCTATGGAAAGAGGAGAAATAATTCAACTTTGAGAGCCAAGTTACTCCGGATAAATTAATTACTTCATGTTGAGTTTGAATCCCTTTGTCCTTTAATTCTGAACACAGTGTTCAAGCCCCAATATCTTCCTTTATTGATTGAGAATCTCATTGTTTCTCTCTTATGGGCTTGCCTTTGGTGGAGAATTGAAGTGGTGGAGGCCCAGCTGAAAGGAACTTAGTTTCTCGGTTCCAAACCATGCCGACACAAAAGTCTATAATATTTTCACTTCTGCTGATCATTTATTAATAGAAATACTCTTTTCTTGTCCAATTGATATCTTGCAAATATATGAATTATTATCCATGGACGTATTTGTTATGTATATTAATTGATTATGCTATCTAATGTGATAACCTTTTTATATCATCACCATATGCATGCTTTTCTTGTTTGTTGAGAACTAGTTGCAGGTATATAGCTTTGGGTCCAAGTGCTCAATGGTGGACTTCATCAAACATTTGGATGAGGTAGGCCTCTTTCTTATCTCTCTTGCATATTGGTTTATATAGCATGTTTTTGGGATAGAGTTGATTTCTACAGTCGTTTCCATATGTTGTGGTTTACCCTATCCATAGAGAGATTTTCCTCATAACAACAATGTTGTAATACCTCTTCATATAGCCCTGTATGGTCACCCACCTTCCCGTGTTTTAGACAAGATTATGGGAAACCTGGGAAAGCTAGCAGACTGATTCATTGAGGAGAATTTCTCCTACATCAAAGTTTTTGGTTGCTTGGTCCCTTCGCATGCTCTCCCATGATTTTTACCCAACTAGCTGGTGTCCAGAGAAGTGGCATACCAGATAGTGATAGGAGGCATCAACAAGGAGCTGAAGGAAACATAGAAAAATGTTTGGCTGAATTTTCCTATTTAGTTTGGCATGTTTTCATTATTGGATTTTGGTCACTCCAAAGTTGAGGATGTGGCCCTGGAGGATGTCAAATTGGTTAACATTTAGTTCAAGAGACATGATCCATGTAAGATAGTGGAAAACCACCTAGCCCAATTCAACATAAAGAGGTATATGCACGAGAACTCCCCGTATGACGAAATATTCAGGAGGGTTAGATATTATGAGGAGGTTCAAGGAATATTTCAAAAACTTCCCCCAGATAAACAAACTAATTTTCTCGGCTTTGAAAAGCATAGGCGGAACAGTCTACCAAAGGTACTACAAGGAGATTCAATAGCCAACCCATCTTCAGATGAGACCATACCTACAAGTTATGCATCAATTCACTCTGGTAAACACAAATTTGAGGGAACCCCAAAGAGCTCGGAGGTTTTGACACAGAAATTAGAAGCATCATTGTCAGACCAGCTAAGC
>JASDQU011443637.1:1209-23347 GCA_032191745.1 Picea mariana | reverse complement strand
TCTTGGAGTACTCTGATCCTGTAGATAATATTACTCAATGTATTCTCTGAAACTCCTCCAATTTTCACTCCTTGAATCCTCCCCAAAAAGAGGTTATAGAAAGAATGGTAGACTTTATTCAATTATGGTCTATTCAGGAGAGTGAATTTGCACAAAATGCCCCGCGCTCAATAATTAACATCCGATTCTGAAACTCACACACAAGAAACTATAGTCTGTACTCTTTCCAATGAAATTTTTCCCACTTCATTTGGATTCTCGATGAATAAGTTATGAGTGTTTTACCCGGAACACCTGTTTATTGACTAGCTTCAGGACTAGTCACAAACACTATCTTCCATAGAGTGTATCTCCATAATTATAGCGAATCAAGAGATGAAATTTTTACCAGAAGTACCTTGATATGTTTTCTCAATACCATAGCGATTTCACCATATGAATCGTTCTAGAAAAAAAGTTATAGCAAAAATGGTAAGATGAACTGAAAATAACATACCTTAGAACACATCACCAAAAGACTTCATCCTCCCTTGAAATCCGGCCTTCTTTTCTTCTTATTTCCTCTGAAATTCAACTTGTATCAAATGAATGTATAATGATGTTTATTTATACCATTTATGTCACTTCCTTTTAACATTAGGGCCGACCTGACACTTTCTTATTTTGTAAATCTTTTCTTTAATTATCTTCAGGGCCTACATGTACTTTCTTCTTCAATTCACTTTGTCATCTTCAAAAATTCATTTCTCCTCAACCATGAGGATCCACATGACGTTCCACATACCACTGGAAACAACATGATGTATACTATCCATCCATGGGTGTTGTATATGCATGTGCATTTTCCTTCATGTCCAAATACCTTCATCAATCTTATGTTCCAAAACCCATGACTAGGGTTGACATCAATGCCAACAACCAATCTTCCAACAAACCCAATATATTGGTTATCCATTTTTGTTGTTCTTCTGAAGATAGTCTTTGTTCCAAGAAATATTTAAGACTATCATGATCTATTTTGAACTTGAAGTGCCTACCTATTAGGTAAGGATGCCATTTCTTCAATGCATGTATTATTGCCATCATTTCCTTCTCATAAATGGGTTTGTGTAAGTCCTTTCCCTTGAGTGGTCGACTTTCAAAAGCTAGGGGATTTCCTTCTTGCATTAGGACAACACCAATTCCATTTCCTTAGGCATCACATTCCACAATAAAGGTTTTTGTGAAGTCTAGAGTGGTCAAGACAGGTGCTTTTCACATCACTTCTTTAAGTTGTTCAAAATCTTTAGTTGCCTCTGGAGTCCATGAAAATGCATCCTTATTAGTTAGTGTCGTTAAAGGTGATGCTATTCTTCCATAGTGTTGAACAAACTTGTGGCAGTAACCTATCAAACCCAAAAATCCTCTAAGATTCTTCAATGTTTTGGGAATCGGCCAGTCCATCATGAGATACAATATGACCCAAATACTCTACCTCCTTCACTCCTAAGAAACATTTGGATGGTTTGGCATATAGTTGTTTCTCCTTTAGTTGTTTTGGCACCTTGTCAACATGTCGCACATGATCCTCCCAAGACTTGCTATAGATTAGTATATCATAAAAAAATACCAACACAAATTTTCGAAGGAAGGGCTTGAAAATGGAATTCATCAACCCTTGGAATGTGGAAGGTGCATTTGTAAGGCCAAAAGGCATGACCGAAAATTCATAATGGCCTTCATGAGTTCAGAATGTTGTTTTTGGGATATCTTCTTCCTTCATTCTAATCTGATGATACCCTGAACGAAGATCCAACATTGTGAAATAGATTGCTCCATGTAGTTCATCTAACAATTCATCAATGACAGAAATGGGAAACTTATATTTAATAGTGATCTTGTTGAGATCTCTATAATATGGACACATATGCCATGAGCCATCTTTCTTGAATACCATTACCACCGGTGCAGAGTAAGAACTTTGGCTAGGTCTAATAATCCCAACCTCTAACATTTCTTCAACCATGCACTCAATTTCACTCTTCTGGGCATAAGGGTATCGGTATGGCTTGATGTTAAGAGGAACACTCCCCGAAATTAGGTGAATATCATGATCATGATTTCGAGTGGGTGGAAGACCTTTGGGAATATCTTCAAATACTTTGGAATGCTTATTAATGATCCCTTGGAGATCTAGAGGAATAGATGGCTTAGATGTTTGAACATCTAGTGAGCATAGTTGTGAAATAACACCTTGATGCCCCTTTTTCAATAATTTTTTCATGCCATTAGAGCTTATCACCTTACCAGGTTTCCCTGTGATACCTCTTAACTCAATTTCTTTTCCTTCCAATGAAAGTTTCATGAAAAATTCTTGAAAATTAAAATCCATTGTTCCTAATGATTGTAACCATTGGATTCCTAGTACAACATCAACACCACCCATGGGTATAACAATCATTGGACTATTCATTACATATTCCCCCATAGTAAGATTGATGCATTTTCCTGAGCAATTGATAGTTCCTCCATCTGCAATCATTACTTGAAACTCTGGTGCTGGATATACAAAGCAATTGAGATCTTTGGCTAATTTATAGTGAATGAAATTATGAGTACTGCTATAATCAATTAGAACTATTACCTTTTTATTTTTGATATATCCTTCGATCTTGAGGGTTTGAGGAGTGCTAATTCCAGCCAATGCATTACACGATATCGTGGGAGTCAACTCTTCAGATGAAATTGATTCTACGTTTTCATCTTGAGATGGTTCTTGTTCATGTTCTTGTTCTTCTTCCTCTTCACAATCTATGTAGAATAATTTCTTCTCAGCACACTTATGTCCCTTACTGTACTTGCTATCACAATTAAAGCATAAACTTTTTTCTTTTCTTTCCTCCAATTGTTGAGGTGTCAACCTTGTAGGTTGAGGTGTTTTAGAAGAAGGAGCATTATTCTCTCTATAGATGTTAGGAATGTTCCTTCTAGTAGCCATAGCCATATTTTTACTTTCAACATTTATTGCCACCCTGAATGCATTGTCCAATGATTTGGGTTTCCAAAGGAGAACCTCATGTTGAATGTTATCTTTTAAAGGTCCTATGAATACATCAATCAAGTGCTCATCTGGAATATCTGTTACCTTTATATTCAATCTTTGGAAGTTCTCAATGTGCTCTGTAACTGAACCCTTTTGCTTGAGATTTATCAATTGGCTAAATAAGGTATTGCTCCTTGTATCCTCATAGTGTGCTATCATTTCTTCTGTTAAAATTGTCCAAGTGACAAGTGATTTGCGAGAACAAATCCATCTATACCATACAAATTGATTGGGTTCTAAATATAAAGAAACAATTCGTACCTTTTGTGTATGTGGAACATTATGTAGATCAAAGAATTGCTCCATCTGAAGTATCCATGTGATAGGGTCCTTGCCATCAAACTTCCTCATATTGATCTTAGGAACGTGGTTGGTATTCAACCCTAAGTTAGAGTTTCTCCATTCTTGATTCACCTTCCTTGTGTCCTCATCATGAATTTCATGGGATACATTTTCACTTTCAAGTGTCCTCTCTGTTACAAAATTTTTCAATACTTCCATGATCTCCTATTTTAAACCATCCATCTTTGCCTCCAACTTAGCTTCCATATCTTGTAGTTCATATTTTGTTACTATCTTATTTTGTAAATCATTTATGTCCCTACGCATTTCTTCACCTTCATCAATAGTCCAAGTAGGATTGTCTGGAGGCTTATTTGGTGTAGAAGTTCCCTTTTTGGGTGGCATGTTGGCCAAATATCACTTTTGAACCTTGATTTTGAGGTGGTTTTGCTAGATAATCTTTCTTCTGTTGTATCTCCAAAGTTTCGGTTCTTCTGGGTATGAAACTTTCTTTTTTGTAGTTCTCTGATATTTCTTCTCTACAATGCCACTGGTCTGATCAAAATTGGATGTTCCAAGTGGAATTTACGGTAACTTCCCCACACCTTGTTGATTTTTGGCCCTTCCAGGAGATCTCACTTGTATAGCGTGCCCCGCACAAAATAATTGATATAAAATTATGAAACTCATACCAGAAATACTACAGAAAATCCACTATCCAATGAAACTTGTCTCACTCAATTTGGATACTCTAGGAAGAAATTATTATTGTTCTACCTGGAACACCTTCTTGAGACTAGTCAATAGGACTAGTCAGATACCCTATCTTCCATAGGGTGTATCTATAAATGTAAGATGACCCAGAAGATGAAATTTTTACCATAGATACCTTACTAATTTATGTGAATGTCCTCTGTATTTTAGGGTCTGAAACGTTACAAAAAAAAAATTATAGTGAAAATTCTGCAATGACTCAGTTCAAGATGATTCCAGAACCCTATTGATCTGGATTATTTTCGGCACAAAATGCGAGCGGAGATATAAAAAAGAAATGCATAGAGATATCGCATATATTCAATAAGATAAAATAAATGTATTAGAGATGCAACCATAAACATAGATATATAATAATAAACAATTTCTATTAATGAAAGAAATGTACAGAGACTGTACAAATACAGAGTGAAAGACTCGCTAAAATGGTGGCAGCTTATCTCTGAGAAGAGATGTGACGGCTACTCGCATTTGCAAGAAGATGATTACAAAGAGGCTCTGAAGGCCTTTTTACAATAAAAAACAATTCCAAAAACCCTAGACATCCAAAAACCTAACCCTAGGAGATGAAGCGCCAAAAGTCATGTGGGCCTCGTTTGGGTAAGTTGGTACATCAACTTCCCAGGGTCGTAACTTTTTCATACGATCTCTATTTTAGGTGTATGATAGCTCGTTGGAAAGGTATCGTTGAGGAGATTCATTTTGGGGGATAAATAATTCCTTTGGATATCATTGAAAACATCAATCTTTAAAAACCTTCATTTAGGTCCCGGAAGTTAAAACCTGCTAAAAATAGTAAATTGTCAAAACTGCCAGAAAACTGTTTTGAGCCACTTGGAAAAGGTGGGTGGCCACCGATATCCACCTAGATCAATAATCCCTCCTTAGGAAGAAATGGTCTCCATTGCGTTGAGTTCCCGGGGGAGACAGAAAAGCATTTGCTGGATCTGCATCTTGGTGAGTTGCTTGTATCGCTGGAGACGTCGCACTGCTTAGTTTGTGGAAGTCTATCATGAACCTGTTGAAGCTGAGGCTGTTCAACAAGTCGAGCTACCTGAGAGGAAGGTGTGCAGAAAGAATCTTTATGCTTTGCTGCAACCTTGTCGACCTGCTTTAGTTGGATAGAAGGTGCAGGGGGCGAGGCTGTAGTGATTACAGTGTTCTTATGTTCCTCTTTTGAATAGATTGTGAAGAAGATGAATTTTGTAGTATGAGATACTATCTTGCGACACTTTTTAGGTGGAACAATAGCTGGAACTACCTCTGGTATTCTGTAGAGATGACCCCCCAAAGTAACAATGACACTATGGAGTCGACACTCATAAACAACATGGTGCTTCCACATATATGGTTGGCCCAAGAGAACATCACAAACATCTAGTGGGGCAACATCACATAATACCTCATCCTTGAAGGGTTGGATGTCGTATGACAATCGACATTGTTGGCTGACACGGAGATCTCGTCCTTGGCGAAGCCACCCGATGTTGTATGGTTGTGGGTGTGGTGTTGTCGACAATTCCAACTGTTTGACGACCTCTGCTGAGATGAGGTTCTTCTAGCTTCCACTATCAACAATAAAATGCAGCGAGGTCCCCTTCACCCACATCTGTGAATGGAAAAGGCATTCCCCCTCTTCAGGATCTGTTGGTTATTCTAGTTGAATTGTTGCGGTCCCGACAATAGCAGTGGGGTCCACGTCAATGATCTATCCTTTACCATTGTTTTCAGAATCAGATTCTAAATCAGGTTTCGTCTCTTTGTCTTTGATCTCGGCCACCAATCACTGTTTTGAGAGACATTCGTTAGTGTTGTGCCAGGGGCTTTTGTGGAACTCACACAATTTTTCGGTGTCCTTTTTTGTCTTCCCGTGACCCTTCTTTTCCTGTGTCTTGGACTGGTTTTCGGGAGACCATTTGTTAGGGTCGTCTTTGTCATACTTCGGTTGTTGCGGATTTGCAAGCCTAAACTCTTGTTTGTTTTGGTGCTTAAATTTCTTTTCGATTTTAACAACATATCGATAAGCAACACCGAGCGATGAGATGTCCAGAAAATCCATTTCAGTCTAGATGTATCTGTGTAGAGCCCCACGGTATTTTAGAACCAAATGTTTCTTAGAGTCTTTGATACCCAGCTTGGTGCGCAAGGTATGGAAGGTATTGGTGAACTTCAGAACTGCTTGGCCCCTCTCTTGCCACAGTGTGGTCCATCTCATGTACTGGTCCTCATAGTTGCCAACAGGGTAATACTGTTCCTTTACTGCATCCACAAAAAAGTCCCAAGTGGGATAGGCCTCGTATATTCCAGACTCCTCTGTGGAACTTAGCTCCCAGTAAGTTTCCCACCAATGTTTGACATGAGGGAGAGATTTAAGGAGTGCGAAGGTGATCTTTTCTTTGTCGGAAAAATTGTGAATAGAGAAATAACCTTCTAGCAGAGTTAACCATTTTTCTAGGGCTTTTGCATCTATTTGTCCTTCAAATACAAGAATATCAAAATTAACTTGTACCTTGAAAGGCGAGGTGCCTCCAAAGTGGCCGCTTGATGAAGATGTGCCTGCTGTTATTGGAAGGCGTTGAAGGATGTGGGAAAAATTCTCCATCATTTCATCCCTCTGTCGCGTGAGAGCTTGCTCAAGCAACAAATTGATAGGATCGTCTGCTCCGTCGTTTTTATTTTCTTCCACCATTGAGGGTTTCTTGGGTGTGCAAGAGAGATTTTCTTCAAGAGAGACAAGCTCGAGACCCAACTTTCTATACTCGGACCTCGTCAACGACATGCACTGAAAAATGATCAAGAGCAGTCTTCTCTGATACCACTGATCTGGATTATTTTCGACACGAAATGCGAGCAGAGATATAATAAAGAAATGCACAGAGATATCACATATATTGAATAAGATAACATAAATGTATCAGAGATGCAACCATAAACATAGATATACAGTAATACACGATTTCTATTAATGAAATAAATGTACAAAGACTATAAAAATACAGAGTGAAAGACTCACTAGAATGGTGGCAACTTATCTCTAAGAAGAGATGTGACGGCTACTCGCATTCGCAAGAAGATGATTACAATGAGGCTCCGAAGGCCTTTTTACAATAAAAAGGAATGCCAAAAACCCTAGACATCCAAAAACCTAACCCTAGGAGATGAAGAGCCAAAAGTCATGTGGGCCCCATTTGGGTAAGTTGGTACATCAACTTCCCAGGGTTGTAACTTTTGCATACGATCTCCATTTTAGGCGTATGATAGCTCGTTGGAAAGGTATCATCGAGGAGATTCATTTTGGGGGCTCAATTATTCCTTTGACTATCATTGAGAACCTCAATCTCGAAAAACCTTCATTTAGGCCCTCAAAATGGCCCCGGAAGTTAAAACCTGCTAAAAATAGTAAATTGCCAAAATTGCCAGAAAACTGTTTTGAGCCAGTCGGAAAAGGTGGGTGGCCACCAATATCCACCTGGATCACCTATCTTGCACAGACTGTATCTCCTAAAGTATAAGGCCTCAGGAGCTGAAATTTTAACCCAATGTACCTTGATCCGTCTACTAAATATCCTCCAAGTCGTTCCTTCTGAAACGTTATAGAAAACAAGTTATATCTAAAATGCCAAGGTGTCTCAAATGTAGGAGAAAAACCCCAAGACCTTTAGCTCTGATACCATATGTTAAGAACCAAATATCAGTATAGCATAGAAAATCCTCATAATAAGTACTCAACACCTTGAAAAAGAGATAAATTCAGATAATAAGCGTCTTCGAGGGGGCAACCTCCTTATGCCCACATATATGTACAATTACAAGATGATTCAAAATGAAAATGTCTCCTTGGTATATATAGGAGACTAGGAGGTATAATTACAACTAATGGACTAAAGACGACATAAATAAAATAACATTACTAATATAATATGCCCCAATTAAGGGGTAATGAACCACTATTTAGGGCTTAACATTAAGATAGATTTTTAGATGAAAATATCATCTCATACTACAGACATTGAGGTTCAACCTAGCATAGCATACTGCATCCAAGAAAGATTTCTTTGCCTTTTATTTGAAGCCAAGTTTCCAGAAGACAATTCATTAGAAGTGACATTCTCCATCATAGCCCTCAGATCTTCCTGCACACAATTGACGGAAGGGTTTTCTTGGTCCAAATACTTCCTTCCTAGATTCCTCAGCCTCATCTAGTAATTCAGATTTCATGGCATCCCACATCTTGTGATAGAAATTACTGGGAAACAGGGCTAGGGGATTTTCCCTTCTTCATCAAGGATTTTAGCATGCTCTTTGATTTCCTGGATTCGTCAGCCTCATCTAGTAATTCATATTTGATGGCATCCCACATCTTATAATAGAAATCACTGGAAAACAGGGCAAGGGGATTTTCCTTTCTTCATCAAGGAAACTGCTTGGTGTAGTTATTCAGTATTGGGGTCAATTATCTCTTGTTTTTATTTTCTGATACATTCTAGGAAGGTTTCTGCACTATTCTAATTTATGTCCTCCTTATATGTTACCCAATTCCTAAAATAAACTTCTTCCTACATACATAGATTTTGGTGCCTTTAATTATTCCTATTATCTTATGTGATTATTTTTTTAATCTTGTACTAAGACTTACTGATTTGGTATGCTCCACGGGAGAAGTTAGAATCATTGTCTCTCTTTGAGCCATTAAATACCAGATCTTTGATTTTAGAATATTTATCCTTTTTGTATGCTAGGTCCAGATTGGATTAGAGAAGATTTACTCTTTCAATTAAATCCTCTGACATCCTTGAATTATCCAATTCTTTCTGCAGTGTTTCCATTTTTTGGAATATATTGCCAAAAAACTTCCTTATTCCATTAGTTCAACTTGATTTTAACATTTTGCAGCTTCTTCTTCAGGGTAGACATTTTGGATTCCCAGTGGATGTAATCTCCTCCCAGAAACCTTTACCAAGCATTCCAATTTGGATGTTCATATCACATGAGATCAAATTTGAAAGGGGTTTGTCAGGGCTTTGGTTTTCCCCTTCGACAATGTCCATGTTGATTGCTCAGTGATTCAAGAGGAGAAGTTACCAAATAGACTGGCGCAAAGCTGCAGAACCATTTAGTTGGACATTCTTATCGATTACCAACACCTCGTACAAATACGGATCAGAGTCCGCCTCCATTGTGAAAATGGTACCTGGATCGAAGGTTGTTGATGGTTCCTCTTACAAAGAATAGAAGTTGTATTGGATGAAACAATATTCAATTTTTTAATGGAAATAGTCATAGTCAATTCTCTAATGGAAATAGTCAATGTGACAGTCTTTCAAAAGCTGTAAACATATAGTAAAAGCACAACAGTACTTGCTTCCTAAAGATAATAAGTAAAAAAAAAACACAATACATTTAATTTCAGTTGTACATATCCTATGACTATGATCATATGCATTTCTGTTATACATGTTTATTTCTCTATCATATATAAAATACTAGAATACTATGCAATTTAGAAATTGAGATAAAGTACTATTTTTTCAAACAAGCTATTGTCCTGCAAACAACGGGGAGACTGTTTCTAGTAGACCAGACGAAGGAAATGATGTTCATGGGAGCAACTTAGCTACTGCAAGGGTAGAGGATGATGGTGATACTCTCATGTCTAAAGCAAGGGAGGGAGACTTAGATTGATGGTTTATAACTGATATCACGTCGCTACGGCTAACTAGAGTCCAACTCTTTTAAAGGTATGATTTTCAGGTCATTTAACTATTCCATGTAAAGAATGAAATAAGGACTAGTTAAGATATTTTCCTGTTCCTGCACCGAAAACTTATTTATAGCTGCAACAATTTTATTTGTCAGCTTAGTTTTCATTATTGTGGAATATTGCTACTATTGTGAATAGGTTGCAATGATGATCAAGTTATTTTGGGATGAATGATGTTAATTGCCTACCGTTAAGGGATTTTAGAGTCATTTCTTGCTAAATTTTACATGTCGTTATACCACTGCATTTTCTTTGCAAAAATTTTGAAGCACAAAGAATTATAATCAAAACAACATATTGTTATGAATGTGGCAATATAATTCAGTCATGAGAAATGACAATAGAAAATGACAACGACAGAAATAGGTGATACTTCTTTGCTTTCAGTTCAAAATCTAGTTTGATTGGACCTTCCAATATAAAAAATTTGAATGTAAGCACTTCTTCTACTTAGGTGATCCCACACAACAATTCTAAGAATGAAAGTTTTCCATGCCTCCTGAAGAAGTTTTTCTTTTGATCAATGGAATGAACTATGACTTCTTGCAACCTAGTTCAATCATCTCTATAATTTATTTTTGGAATGTGGATCACTTTCTWAAAAACTGTCTGTCAATATCAATTAGAAAAAATGAAAATAAATATTTTATGGGAATGTAGCAAGCTGGAATCCTGTTATATGAGCCGTTAGACTTCAAGCCTTTGACATAAATATTTGTTCAGGTAGACATTCTGTTGGCAGCCAACTCACATTTTTTATGATCCCATAAGATGCCTACACCTATGTCTTGCAAACATCAAGTTTTTCGTCGCAATTTTCAAATAAACAACATTTTCATTTCTTGCGACATTTACACACTTATTTTCGTTTTGTTTTCATGACTGTAAGTGTGAAAAATTGATCTTTCGAAGTCATATTTCAATCACTATCTAAACTGTCATGATCTTTTTATCGATATGCCTATTGCACTTACCTGTTGTTTATCATTATGTAGTCGGAAGAACTTTCGAACTGTACTCATTGGTCATTCTTATATTGATTGTGTGATTGAGTTTCATTGATTTTGCAATACATTAATATTTGGATTTGCATTTTTATTTTGCTTTACTTGACCTTTGGTTTCGTGAAAATGAAATGGGTGTTATGGTTAAATATTTCATTTATATCTTGTGTTTTCATAACTATTGGTTTGTCGACTATATGAATACCATTTTGGCACCTTGGTTAAACTTTTCATTATATGAGCTGATACATTGGCGCATAATTGATTTTGGTTTTGATTTATAAGTCGGGTGTTTAAACACTATGGCTTAACRTTTGYRCGCGTTGGTATACACATTTGATCTCATTAGTTGGGCACATGACTCGATGGTTGAACTACTATTATGGATTGAACAACTATGTAAATCGGYGGTTGTAKTTGGATAATGAATATTTTGCATGGYAGACTCCACCACCTTCGCATGCTTGCATTTATGCCTATCCCTTTTTGCTCGTTCATTTCAGTTAGATCGAGTAGCTCTGCTCCTGTGTGTGTTGGCGATCCMAACCCTTYGCTTMCCATGCGTTCGGCTCCATGGCACCAGTCGTGCRAGTCGAACCCAACGACAACYAAGCCCTGTTAATGTTTGACAATGCCCGCAGAGACCTGGAAGAAAATGGGTGGCTCCCCTTTATACAACGATTTGAGGGTTTTAACCTCTGTGTAGCACGACAGTTTGCCATGACCTTCAATGGCTGTAGAGCCAAGGTGGGCGACATACAATTAGAAATTGATGAGAAATTCATCATTCTTGCCACAGGGTTACCTGTCGTTGGACAACGTTGGTTCAAGAATTGTAAGGTCGAGGAGGTCCCATGGACACTGTTGTTCCTCTCGCGCAAAGTCACCTCTTGTGACAAAGGTATGCCCATCTCTGCACTCAAACCACGATGGTACGATACTTTGATGGTAATAAAGTAGTTCGTGACCTGTGAAGGTCGATACAGACTTGTGTTCCTCTACCACCTGCGTTTGCTGATGATTTTTATAGGGTATCCTCTAAACATGCCTTTCTATTTTCATCGTAGCCTGTTTAAAATGTCGAAAAATTTTAAGAGGCAGAAGGCTGACAACAGCCTGTTCCACCATGGGCTTATTAAGCTCATCGTTGTTTATCATTTGAGTTTGCATGGTGATAGTTGGAGGGCTTTTATCGCTCGTAATAGCTTTGAGGATACAGACCCTATACAGGTTGATAAACCTGTGGTAATTGAAACCAAGGCTGAACCACCTGTACCCTTACATCTCCTATTGCCTAAACCTTCAGCCTACTCTCCTATCGACTTACTCGACACCGTAATTAAGAGTGCAGAGGCCATTAAAAAGCCTATGAGAAAAAAGCACAAGGCAAACCTTACTGCTAATGCCAAAGGGAAAAGGAATGCTCGGCTCATTTTGAGAATGACCAGAAACAAACCGAAACCCTCTGCCGAGTCCAACCCTATCATCCTAAGTGAGGACACTGATTATGAAGTTGAACATTTTTTATCGAGCGAGTACCCCTATTCGCAGGGTTTATGTCCCGAACCCCCTTATGATTTTGTATCGAACCTTCCCCCTTGCCTAAAGAACGACCCTGCCTACCCGGGTATTAAATTGCCTCGTGAAACCCTCGGTCATCTGGCCAAACCCTCGCCTACTCTTTCTAAACCCACACAGTCACCCTGTGACCAATGAAATTCATGGTTAGAATGATATTACATTGATGTTCCTATACTGCAATCGAAGATTCAATCACTGGAAGATCAAATTGTAGTGCTAACCAGTCAAAAAGCCAAGCTCCAAGCAATAGATAAAAAGCAAAAGACAACTGGCTCCATCCTTTTCAAAAATGTGGAATCAGCCACGACTGTTGTAAATTCCAAACTGGCATAATCAAGCAACCTCGTCGCTATACAGGTATGGTTTTGACATCGTTTTTGTTTTGTAAATAATCTAGTTTGATACAATGATTTGAATTCAGTTTTTAAATAGTTCAGTCACTCATCCAAATGCCTCTGTCATTCGGTGATCATCCTGTACATGGTTTCGTTTTGATAAAAATAGAAGTAATTTCGATTTGATATATGATTTGTTCATAGATTTTTATTGGATTGGAATGGTTATTCATTTGGATTTGATTTGGTTATCTGCCTGATGGAGTTAACGAAATTGTTGGATCGTGTTCAATCTGATTCGTTTTGTGTCCACTCCCAACATGAAGCTTTTTCACGCTCAATTTAGATTTGATTTCGTTATGACCCATATGCTATGGTTGGTAAACGATTTTATTGTTATGATAGGTTGTGTCATGTAATATTCTATGAACAAGAATGCAATTCTGTTCGGTTTCAATTGGAACGACTCTGTTTTTATAAAAACAATATGCTCATTTTAGCCTGTGCATGCACACCCGAATCATGGAACGATTTTGATTCGTAATGACTGTGTTAAAACCTTTTCTATTTCTGGAGTTAGCAAGATTATTTGATGAGTTGGATTCCGATTGTAATTGATGCTCTGTTTGATTTTAAATTTATAAAACGAATTGGTCAAACCCGGTTATAATTCGTTTGATTGGAACGATTTTGGTAAAGGAAAATCGAACTTGTTTGCTCACTGTGAAATAATAAACGATCGATATCTATAACGAACTCTGTTTGATTGATCCTGTTACGATTTTGTTTGTGGACAGTTACGAGTTAGTTATGGTTTGAATTCGCTCACAGCCTAAATTGCTTTCTATACAGTTATCGTGATTTGAAAATAATCTTGTTCGATTCGATTATTTCTCCTGTTGATAAGACAAGTATAATGAAGTGTTTGCGATTTGTATTGAATATCAAAACGATTTTACAATTGGTGGATTCAATTTGTTGAGAAACGATTATGGTGTTGTTTCATATGATTTCATTCACCCGACTTATGATAATAATCAAAATAGAGTATTCCTATCTTTGTATTCGGTTGAATGATGTGGATCCTGTTTGATCTCGAATGGTATAATAGTTTCAAACTAAATGATTCGTTTTCAAATAATCCTTGGATGATGATTAAATTTAATTCTTTAAAAAGATTTGAATTAATCTCAATGCTGATTCTGTATCTTATGTAGACTAGCTACAGAATCGCATGATTCTGTAGCTAGTCTATAGAATTAGATTTTTATTGTTTTATTAATAAAATATCTCTCTAACTTGTCTATTTCTGATTTGTTTCAGGTAAATTCGAATTGCATGGTACATGTTGGGCAGTTCACGAGATATTTAGGTGTTTTAGTTTTATTGTAGTTACTTAGTTTAGTTAAAATTGGGAATATCTTCCCAGATTTATGTAAACAGTGTGATAACTTCCACAAGGAGGTTTTACCCTGTGGAAAAACTTATAAATATTTATTATTTTGTGTAATAAGGATCATCCTCATTCGTGGGAGAACAAGGATATGGATTTCTAATGTAGACAGAGACATGAATTGATGTTCTGCTACAACTTTTGCTTTTCATAATATCAATATTTTGTTTCATGTTTATGTTTATCAATTTGCATCTGATTAGTGACTACTTTAGCTATCTTAGTCTTTTGCAAAGTGATATGATTTAATTAATATGATCCATGTCTGAATTCTTTCAACATTTAAAAACACAAAAATTACTTGATTCAATTAATGAATGACAGATTTCTCTTCTTCATCAATTGAGTTATTATGTATAAGTCTTTGCATACAGGTTTACCTAATTGTTGAGATTTATAAATTATATGATTATTGTGATTTTTATGTCTTGTTTGTCCTGTATACAAACTTAAAGAGCATTGCAGCTATCGTTTACGAGAAGCTTTTGGATTATTCGGTGCGAGTTTCCTTCCTCCGATTTGCTAGAACAGTCATCGTACACAGGGCAAATCTGGAGCGTTTCCAGGTCAGTTTGTTATTTAAATTGTTTAGTATAATTTAAGTAGTTTGATTAAATATATTTATAGTTTAAATTAGTGATTTAGTTTAGTTATTTTTCTGTTTTATTTCTTCTCATAAAATTATAAAATCAACAAAAATATCTCTTGGTGTCTTAGGACAGAATATAACGAGTTTTTTAGGTTTTATTTAAATCTGTATTTTGTGGATATTGTACATTTTGTGAATAAGTTATATTTCAGTTAGTAGTTAGAGTTAGTATAATATTAGTTAGTAGTTTGTATATATAGAAATATTAGATTAGTTAGTTTGTTTAATAGTTAGTTTTAATTAGATTAGTTAGATTAGTTCCTTTTATTTATTGTTAGTTAGTTTAGTTTGTTTTAATTGTGTTTAGTTAGATTAGTTAGTTTAGAATAGTTTTCTCTTTGGTTTTCTTAGGACCTTAGATCGGCTAACGGAGCCGCTAAACCCGTCAGGGTGGTTTATTCCAAACGGCTTGGGTTATTAGACAACCCTGGACCGGTTCGACTCTCTCAGTTGACGGATGATCGATTTCGCCCGTCAACAAATGGCACTAGAAGGAGGGCCTGAACTTAATTAATGGAACGAGGCGGTCGCAAGACTCCTCCACCCCCTAATCGCTCACCTATAGTGACTAGAAGCCATTCACAGGATAATATTCCCCTTCAAACAACAACTATTTCAACCGACGATCCACAGATCACAGTTGAGCCAGCAACCCCTAATCCTACAGGTGGTGACATACAAGAGATTGTACGCAAATCTCTTATTATAACACATAGTGCCTTAGCCCGTCTTAGGAAACCAAACCATCCGTGGGGCCAACCTTTGGACTTCTCTGATATCAGAGAACAATTTGGTGGCACTGATCCTACTGTGAATCCTTCAGATCCAATCTTAAATCCTGCTGCAGGAGGATTTGGGATACCCCCTTCACCACCTCCATCATCTCCCTCCTCTTCCGGAGGAGATTCTTTTGACGAAGGAAATTCACCTTCTTATCCTTCCACACCCACTACCCCAATGGAAAATTAGAACAATCCTGCTAGACCTTGGCTTGACCAGGATGCTGTAGCTGTACCTGGAGCCCAGCACCCTTTACCTAAACACCTGGAGAAATGGCTTCCCAAGTTTGATCCTGACTCAAAACAGATAGCTGAAGATCACATTAAAAAGTTTATGTTAGCCATAAGACTCCACAATGTTGAACATGAAGACGTTGTCTATAGGTTGTTCCCTTACACTTTCGAGGGTAATGCATCCACATGGTACTTTTCCCAACAGCCCCACACCATCGTGTCTTGGGAAAAGTATGAGTCATGCTTTTTGGAAAAATTCGGAGATGGTAAACCTCCAGAAGTCCTAGTCATGGATCTTTCTAGCTTAAAAATGAGCCCAAAAGAAAAAGTTAAAGACTTTAATCAAAGAGTCTTAACACTTAAAAACCGAATCCCTGTAGATTCTATGCCTGCTGAGAGTCTTATAATAGCTTACTACACTAAAGCTTTGCATCAAAGTATAGCTATTTGGGTTAAATGATCTAAGAAAGCCACGTTGTTAGAAGCCTTCGAGGAGGCCAGCCAGATTGAAAAAGACATACTTAGCCTTAAGGACTCTTCCAACAACGAAACAGAGACTAGTTCTGCTCCCAAAAAGAAGATCAAAATCCTCTCCAGACCCACTCAAAGTAAAACACAACCTGAAAATTATGATTTAGAGAACTTAACTAAAGTTGTTCAAAAACTGTCAAATCAAGTTATCGACTTAAAAAGGTCAATCGAAGAAGCTTCCTTGAGTAAAAGACCCTACAAACCTCCTTTCCAGAAACCGTTTCCTACCAACCGACCTAGTCCAACCACCGAGGGCCTTAACCTAGAAAGTTTGCAATGTGATCTTCAAACAATTTTAGAAGCCCAAGATAACTTGATGCCTCCTGAGATTCCTGAGGAGGTAGTGGAACAAGAGGCAGTTCAAGAAGAAGAGTCTTCTCCAAACATTTTTGGACACTTCTCGGATAGCATCTTTCAAGCTAACTTCGAGACAGTGCATCCCTATAACACCAGGAGTAAGAAAACCAACAAACCTTCTTCAGAAAACACTACAACTTCGCCTCCAAAGCCATCTAAATCAGTTGAGACTAGACAAGGTAATGTGAACCCCAACTTAGATTATGATGTTGTTGAAGATCTTAAAAAGTTAAGGGCAAACATTTCTATTTATGAGTTATTGAAATTTCCTTTTCTGCTTCAAAAAATGTTGCAAAATATTTCAAAGAATGGAAAGAAAGGTAATTCCAATGGTAACAAGGTTGTGCAAAGCAAAGTCTCTCAGAAGACTTCCACTAAAAATAATCCTGATCCTCAAGATAAAGGAAGCCTTCCTGCAAATAATGTAAATAATGTAAATAATGTA
Source organism: Picea mariana (assembly GCA_032191745.1). Classification (NCBI taxonomy): domain Eukaryota; kingdom Viridiplantae; phylum Streptophyta; class Pinopsida; order Pinales; family Pinaceae; genus Picea; species Picea mariana. The sequence continues at coordinate 6,080 of JASDQU011443637.1, read as the reverse complement.
AATAATGTAGATAAAGTAGCTTTAGAAACTGTGAGTAAAAAGCCACAAGCTACTACTCTTAATACTCACAAAAATGTACCTCCTTTCCTGTTAACTTTCGAGATCTTTAATAGAAACGTGCACAATTGTATGGTAGACTCAGGAGCGTCATCTAATGTGATGCCTTGTTCCGTTTGCCAAAAAATTAACGCTGAAGTTGAACCCTCTACTTTAAAAATCATACAACTTGATCGAACAAATGTTAAAGTTATAGGCGAACTAAAGAATGTGCTTATTAGATTATCATCTAACCCCAAGTTTCATCAAGTTATTTATATAATTGTTGTGGATATTCCAGAAGTGTATGGTCTGCTTTTAAGCAAGGACTGGTTGGAGCAGCTACATGGCTACTTCGCGACAGATTGGTCCCACCTATGGCTTCCAGAGAACGGCAAGCCCAACAAGATTAAAGTGAATCGTGAGCGTTACCTTAAGTTCACGGTCATGGATTTGAATGATCCCAACGAACCATATACACCTTCTACCGACACACCTGAAGTACAAGGGATGGACACCTTCTTCGAAAACTTCATGGCCGAGGTTTCACCTATCATCAATCCAGAACCACTGTCCGAGATTGCAGTGTACGCACAACCAACAACTTCCACGCAACGGTCTCATGTATCTGATGAAAATCAAATTTGGTCTTTATATTTCGACGGATCAAAATACAAAGAAGGAGCTGGCGCAGGCTGCGTTATTATCGATCCGGCAGGTAACAAAACATTGATAGCATGTAGGTTGGAATTTGAATGTACTAATAATACTGCAGAATATGAAGCTTTACTGCAAGGTCTCAGAAAAGCTTTGGATATGAACATTCAAAATTTAACCGTCTTTGGCGACTCTGAAATAGTGGTTAGACAGGTAAGAGATTCTATCCACTGTCTTTCTCCACATCTCAAAAGCTACCAGTCTGAGGTATGGAATTTAATGAATAAATTTTCTACGTTCAATATAAATTCTATTCCTAGATTGAATAACTCTGAAGCAGATTTATTAGCTAATGTAGCTTCAAAACTTCTTTTTGCAGAAGGCTTGTCCCCAGACGCATTCTCCATTGAGCTATTGTTTCGACCATCTGTTCCTGACAATATCACAAACTGGAGAGTATTTGATGATGATCATCAGATCATTAACTTTCTGCACATGGAAGAAACCTTTCAAGGCGTGGTGATAGATGAACGCACACACGATGACAATTTGCACGATTTTATGGTAATACATGATCCGAAAATTCCTGAAGCTTTATCGGACATGGTAAATTCGATACCCAAATCTGTAGTCAGATTAGAGAAATTTTATGATTTTGAAGATAAATTTAAAAAGACGGTCAACTGTAAAACCAATAGTTCCTCGTTATCTTATGAAAAAGTGAACTTAGGAACTGATGAAAATCCTCAATGCATTAATCTAGGGTTGGGATGTTCTCAACAAGAAAAATTTGCATTCATTAAATTGTTCAAAAAATTTAAAGATGTATTTGCTTGGACATACGATGACCTCAAAACTTTCGACCCTAATATCATACAACATGTCATCCCGATGAAACCCCAAACCTCACCCTTTCAAAAAAAAACTGAGGAAGATGCACCCTAAATTAGAACTGACCGTTCAAAAAGAATTGAATAAACTCCTAAGTGCTAAAATAATTTTTCCTGTTAGGCACACTCAATGGGTGTCCAACCTTGTCCCAGTGCGAAATAAAAACGGGGAAATCTGACTCTGTGTCGATTTCCGAAACCTCAATAGAGCGTTTGATAAAGAAAACTATCYTGTCCCACCCATGGAACARATCCTTCAACAGGTATCTGGTTCCGAGAGGCTATCCTTATTGGATGGTTTCTCTGGATACAACCAAGTCCTGATGTCTCCACCAGACCAACTAAAAACTACCTTTCGTACCCCGTGGGGCTCTTATGCTTATCACAAAATGACTTTTGGATTGATTAACGTCGGTGCCACCTTTCAGAGAGCAATGGACATTGCTTTCCGAGGCTTAATCAATCAGTCCATCGTAGTTTACTTAGATGATGTGACTGTATTTTCTAAAAACAAAAACGATCATCTAACTCACTTACGAGTCGTCCTACTGCGATGTCGTAAATACGACATCTCTTTGAACCCCAAAAAGTCCATCTTTGCAGTAGAACATGGTAAACTCCTAGGATTCATTGTGTCTAGTGAAGGGATTATTATTGACCCTGAAAGGACTCAAGTCATCACAAAACTTCCCCCTCCTACATCCAAAAAATCCATGCATTCTTTCTTAGGCCAAATTAACTTCGTGAGAAGATTTGTCCCCAGCTTCTCTGAAATGGTCAAACCCTTGCAGAACCTAATTAAGAAAGACACCCAATATCACTGGGCATCCCTGGAAAACAAAGCTTTTAATGCAATAAAGAAGGCCATAATAGACGCTCCGTCTCTTATGAGCCCAGATTTTTCCCAAGACTTTACACTCTACACTTTTGCTTCTGACCGTTCCTATGCCGCCGTCCTAACTCAGAAGAATGCCGAGAACCATGAAGTACCCATCGCCTTTATGAGCTCCGCTTTCAAAGGCGCTGAACTTAATTACCCAGCGGTAGATCGGCAAGCCTACGCTGTTTTCAAAGCAGTTAAGAACTTCCAGTCCTATCTTTTGAAGTCAAGGACGAAAGTCATTGTCCCCTACCCAGCCGTTAGGAACTTGTTAGTGCAGAAGGAACTAGGAGAGAAGAGAGCTAATTGGGTCACCTCCTTGCAGGAGTATGACTTAGAAATCACCCCAGCTCAGATTGTGAGAGGCCAAGGGTTATGTAAGTTGGTGGTTGATTCAGAAACAGGACAACCAGAAGACAGTGATACGTCAAACCCAGGACAAAGCGATCAAAACCTAATTTGTTGTGCTCAAAACCTTGTTAGTCCTTGGTACGACGATATAAGATTCTGTCTTGAACATGGATCAGCCCCCCATCACCTTGACCTCGCTAAAAGAAGAGTGCTGAGATTGAAATCTGCCTCCTTTCATCTGGTTAATGGTATCCCGTTTCGTCAGAGTTTTGACGATGTACTGATGCGTTGTCTTGAAAAATACGAAGCAAAAAAAGTCTTGCTAGAGTTGCATGTAGGAGAACTGGTGGCCACTTCGGTGGTGACACCACTACTCATAAGGTTCTGAGAGCTGGTTATTACTGGCCCATGCTGTTTAGAGACGCCCATGCCTTGTGTCGTAAATGTATCATCTGTCAGAAAACATCAGGGCGGTTACAAAAACCAGCCTTTCCTTTGCAACCCGTTTCAGTAGATTCTCCTTTCCAGCAATGGGGCCTTGACATCATAGGTCCGATTAACCCTCCCTCCTCACAATAGCACAAGTTTATTGTGACAACCACAGATTACTTTACTCGATGGTCTGAAGCTGCTACATTAAGAACTGTCAACACTAGTCAGGTAATTGCCTTTCTAAATTCGAATATCATCACTCGTTTCGGTATTCCTGATTGTTTAGTTTTCGATAATGCTTCTTACTTTTCCTCTCTTGAGATAAGCGAGTTCACTTTGGAAAAAGGAATTAAGCTGAAGTATTTTGCTAGTTACTACCCCCAGGGCAACGGATTATCAGAATCAACAAACAAGAACTTGATTAAAATTATCAAGAGAACCGTGGTTGAAAATCACAAAAATTGGCACAATGCGCTGCTGAATGCACTATGGGATGATAGGGTAACGCCAAAAGATGCTATAGGTAACTCCCCCCTTTTTCTCGTTTATGGCAGAGAAGCAATTCTTCCACCTCACATTCTTCTTCCTTCGCTTCAGTTGTCACAGAAAGTCCAAGAAGAAGATTGTCCCCCTCTAGAAGACCGAATTAACGCTTTGATGAAGCTAGAAGAGGTAAGAGCCCAAGCTAAGCGTAAGTTAGATCAACATCAACAATTGGTTAAAATCTGGTTCGATTCTAATTCTGCTTCTGATAGGAATTTTGAAATAGGCGATCTCGTCTTGAAGTGGGACAAACCGCATGAGGGAAAGGGAGAACACACAAAATTTCAAAACTTGTGGCTTGGACCGTTTTTAATTGCTGAAAAGTTGGGTCCCAGTTCTTTTCGATTGCAGAATCTTGAAGGGCAGCTTGACACCTACCCAGTGAATGGCCAAGCCCTGAAGAGATACTTTGCCTGATAACTACCCTTGTATATTATGTAAATATTTTATTTTCGTTTGTGTCTTCATTTGCTTTATGTTTTGATTTTGATTTGAATTTATCAGTTTGTGTTTTTGAAAAATACACATACCTGTACACTGAGCTATTCAGATCAAGACAATAGACAATTCCTTCGCTGAAGTAACTTCTGAAAAATCTGTACAAACATCGATGGTATACTTCTGAAATTTATATCTGTGTTGGAAAAATCGGTTGTTTAAAAGAAGTTGACTGATTTCGATCTTTGAGCAAAGTTCGTCATGATCATCTATTATCTTTTTACACTGTCCATATTCCGTAAAGGAATGACTTAGAAGATGTCTCCCTGTATTAGGAAGTTGTTTTTGTAAATAAAACATCTTTGGATCTAAATAATGGATGATGCTAAAAAATTTTGATGAGGTCTGAAAAAATATGTTAAAATATCATGATCCTATAAGCTGCCTACACCTATGTCTTGCAAACATCAAATTTTTCGTCGCAATTTTCAAATAAACGACATTTTCATTTCTTGCGACATTTACACACTTATTTTCGTTTTGTTTTCACGACTGTAAGCGTGAAAACTTGATCTTTCGAAGTCATATTTCGATCACTATCTGAACTGTCATGATCTTTTTATCGATATGCCTATTGCGCTTAC
>JASDQU011443636.1:10742-24776 GCA_032191745.1 Picea mariana | reverse complement strand
GATGTCGAAAGGGGGTCATGACTATTTGTATGTTGTAGTGGATAGGTTCAACAAGATGTGTATCTTAATGCTATGTAAAAAGCAGATCACTGCTGAGCAGACTGCTAATCTCTTCTTTCAGTATGTTTGGGTTCACTTTGGGTTACCCACATCCATTATCTTGGATCAAGATACTCGATTCCTTGGGGATTTTTGGAAAGAACTTGTGGAGAATGATGGACACCAAGTTGAAGAGGATCACTACTTTCCATCCACAGACCGACGAACATACAAAGGTTGTTAACCAAATAATGATACTTTTTCTTCGAGGCTACTGCAACAAGCATCCCAAAGTATGGGATGAACATATACCCTATGTACATCATGCTTACAACCGAGCCTTACATTCCTCCACTCAGTGTTCACATTTTGAGACATGTTTTGGGTACCTACCTAAAGTTCCTTTGGACTTGATGTATGGGAGAGATGCCGATTCAAATGAAGAAAGAAATGAAGACAGATCCCGCAAGTTCATCCAGAGGATCCAACAGGTACACCAAGCAGTCAGGGAATAGTTGGAGAAAAGTAAAGCACAATACAAAGCTCGACATGACAAACACAGGGTTGATCATCAGTTCTAGGTTGGAGACCAGGTATGGCTTCACATCAACAAGGAGAGATTGAAGGGTGTAGGAACGAAACTCAAGCCCATTCGTTATGGACCCTTCGCTATTTTGGAGAAAAGTGGTACCAATGATTTTCGTCTGGATATTCCACCTTATATGCATATATACTTAGTTGTAAATGTAGAGAACTTGAAACTTTTTGAGCCTCCCATGATCATGGATCAGGATGAGGAAGTTTCAATACCTTCAGTTGATGAGTTTGCCCCTGAGTACTTGGATGAGTTATAGGAAGATATCATCCTGGACAGAAGGACGAGGACTCCACACAGGGGTGATGTTGATTATCTTCGAGTAGGCTTAAAGGGCACACATCCAAGCAAAACAAAGTTGATTGAGAAGGACAAGGTGAGGGAACTCTTCTCTCACTTATCTGTTGATTGATGAAATATTTTGGTGGTCCAAAAATCTCTCAGTGGGAAGGCGTGATTCAAAAAGGATCCAGAGAATACTAAGGACAACTCAGAATTCGTAGAAACAACTCCGGAAGCTCAGAATGACCTCAACAAAGAGAGAAAGGGAAAAAATTCAAAGTCCTCAAAACCAAGTGAAAGTGGCATCATCACTAAGAGCGCGACACAAGCTTTCCAATGACGTAAACAACTCGTCAAACAAAGTTACAGTTCGAAAGATATTCGTGGTCAAAATTTGGTCAACCTAGCCCAATCAACAGGGGATGAGTCAACATCCATACTATTGATGTCAACATCAGTACAAATGATGTTAGCATCCGTACAATGTATGGGGCACACGTAGGGGGCAACAAGTGTCATGCTGACATCAACATGGTGATGTGGCAGCACTAGAGGCTGCCATGTGTCACTCGTTTTTGGCTTTTTTGGGTTGATACAAGGACCAATGAAAATGTGCCACATGGCACTCTGTACAGCCATGTGGCAGAGTCTACAATGACATGGTAGGTTGATGTGGCAGACCGTATGCTGACGTGGCAAGTGATTGTATAGGTGGTTGGCGTAGCCCAATGGTTGGGTGCCACATGGCCCAGTCATGGGCTGCCACGTGGCAGTGGGAAAATGTCCAATGAGGGCCCGAGAATCGAAATTCAAAAATAAAAAAAAGGGAAAGCGGGTCCGCCAAATCTGGCGGAGCCCTCTAAATCTAGCGCCCAACGGATATATCTAAACCACTGCTAAAAGATGGAGGAACCACCATTTATATATATGCATATAAGTTATAACAAACACCCAAAAGGGGAGGCCCGCGAGCTTGACCCTGAAACCTCCCCCACTATATACGCATTAACTATAGCTTCGCCAACCACTAGGCCAAACGGCCTCATTGTTTACAATGCCCACAAATTTTATTTAAATTTTGAATCTGCCAGTGCATGGGGAGGAGGCGCGTGACGGTGCGGTCGTCCATGGTTTACGAGGAATTTTTGGAAATTAATTGTAGGTTGCAGGGCACAAAAACCGAGACAAAACTTCTCTTCGGCTTGGGAGTGCCAGAGTCGGATTGAGGCATGGAGACAATCATTTTTGGGTAATTTGATGCCACACATTCAATGGTGCTTTCTGTTTTCTAATCTGAGCAAAGCTTCTGCAACTTAATTCCAAAATGAGGTATACTTATGTATTTTGCCAAATTATTTTGCTGATTTTATAAAGAGGCCTACCCATTTGAGAACAAGACCCGGAGACGTAGTCCACGAGGGAGGAACTCTGTTATAAAGTTTTGTGTTCAGATTTGATGCTTATGTCTCTTCATTATTGAGCTTTTCCTTCTTTAATGGTGCACTTTAATTTATGCTCATTTAATACGATTCTTTATAAGTCACTTCGATGAAAAGATCCCAGATCACTTTAGATCACTAGGGACGTCTCCCTTGGGGTAGTCTTACCCTACTCCGAAACAAAAATGGGTCTCCTATTAAGGTGGCAGTGATAGGTCACCCCCTTGTTACACCAATATTGTTTCACTTGCCTTGGGATTTGGGCAAGTAGAGATTGCGCGATAACATTTTTTGTGCCGTTGCCGGGGAACATCGAGTCAATTTTCCTCGAACGACATATCTTCGGTAATCCTTTCCTCAAATCCTTTACTCTTTAAGTTTACCCGGTGACTCCACCGAGGGTGATTCCCTCGTTTAATTTTGATGATCCTTGAGGGATTATTTGGTGACTCCATTGATGACAACTCACAGTGGGTGTCAATACACGCCCTATTGTTCCATGGGTCCTCCGAAATGGTCTCCTAATGAGATATTTGGACCCTTGGATATGAGTAAAATCCGAGGTGGTTCACGTAGCCTTCCCACTTCCTAGCAAGGTTAGGTCATGGTTGCCTGAGTTTTCCAGTCAAAGCCATACCTCGAGAAACCTCCATCTGATGAAGTTTTATGATAGTCTCGAACTCCATGAAGCCAAGAATGAACACCCTGGTGTTATTATGAAACTCTTCTCCGCTTCATTGACAAGAGACACCATAATATGGTACAATAACCTTCCAAAAAAGAGCATCAAATCTTGGGGGGACTTTGAGAATGCCTTCATGAAAAAATGGGTAGAAGAGAAGGACTCGACTTACCTTTTTTCCAAATACCAAGAGATATAGAAGCATGAAGAAGAGTCTGTGAGGGAATTCAATGACAGTTTCAATACATTACTCAATCAGATTCCCCCTAATTCAATGCCATAGACTAGTCTCTTAGGCCAATATATATGCTCTTTCAAGGGGGATTTCTAATTTCTCTTAAGGGACAGGTCACCTGAGAATCTTAGGAAAGCACAAGACATTGCTTGCCAACTCGAGGATAACCTAAAGTCGTGCGATCCTAATGATTTCTCCCAAATAATTTCCCTTCAGGACGAAGTTACAGACCTAGCCAATGCTCAGGATGTCCTCATCAATAAGATTGATATCATGAAAGAAGGGGAACCTCCCACCAAGCAACTAGTTATGAGTGGTGAGGAAGATTTACCTTGCAAAATACCTAGAAAAATAAAATGGAGCACATGATTCTCAAACATGAAAGATGTTCAGAGATTCACTCTCAATCTTTGATGAATGGAGATTGGATGGATCAACATGCCCCTAGGTCATTACCACATGGAAAATCTCATCTTGAACATGAGTACCCTGGGGCTACTTAGGAGGGGCCCAATCACATGAATTCCATCTATACTGTGTTTCCCCAAGAGTACCCCGATATCACACCTAAGAAACCCCAAGAAAGAAAGGGTCAAGCCATAGGAAAGGCTGGGATTAAGTGCTTGTACCAAATAATTAAGGACTCAAGGGAGGATCTCGCAGAATCTCAAGCATATGCTAAGTATGCACCCCAACCCCTCCCAAAACCTAGGGACGATGAGATCATAACACCTTGGGAGCAAGTCTGTCCGTCCATTGAGTTTGAAAGTATACATGGGTATCTAAATGAGTTCAAAATAGAAAAAAAATGGTTGGGCGACTATCCAAAATTCAAAGGGGGTTCTCCTGCCCTTCATATTTCAAGGTTTTCTGAGTATCTATGTGAAATAGGAGCACCTCATGAAAATGTGAAAATAACATTATTCATATATTGTTTTCCCCCGGAAGCACGAAATTGGATCAAGGATTGTTGTGAACCAAAGAGGATATTTTCTTTCATAGGTATCGTTAGCAAATTTATTGAGTATTGGCGCCCTAGTTATCAAACGTATGAAGAAGTTATTCAAGAGATCACGATGGTCCTGGATGACGAAGGGTTCACCACTGATATTGTAGAAGAACTTAGGGAGGCTCAAATTGTTAACCAATATGCTTTGAACACTAACCATTCTTGGGACGAAGGCCTAGAATACTGTGATTGTCGGAAGGAAGAGACTGAAGAAGTCAATCATAAGCATGAGATGTTGATATGTGCTCCTCGCTCTAATGAATCCATCGAAGATCCTATTCCTCCTACACAAGACGAAGAGAATGAGGTTAATCATTTTACTTTTCATATTTTTGATAATGCCCTATTCTATGATTCAGAAGGTGAAGGAGCAAAGGAGTCCTTGGACGAGCTAGACCCTTCATGTTGTGATGAAAGAAATGATATGATTGAAGAGGCAAGTCATGAGGATGAAGTACTGATATTTTCTCCTCCATCTGATGAAGTCATCCAAGCCTCTGTCGCTCCTGCACAACAAGAAGAGAATATGGTAAGTCATTTCCCTTTCCAGGATTGTGACAATATTTTGTTTCATGATTTGGAAAGTAAAGATGTGTTAGAGGAACCATTGGATGTGATAAACCCTTCATGTTATGATAAAAATAATGACATGGTTGATAATATTGATGAGTTCATACATGTTGGATGATGTAAATGGGACGTGGTTGGTCATGATGAAGATCCCATTTATGATATGGAAGGTCATTTTCAATTGTTGCCTTTACAACTATCATATGAGATTGCTACTAATTCTGACATTTGGAAACAAGGAGATGATATAATTACAAATATATTCCAAACACCCAAGGAGGACTTAATGCAATGTTCTCATGATGATTTCCGGTCATACCTTGAGGAGTACGACGAATATTATTTTGAGCACTCGGATTTATTCTATGAAGAATATTTTCAACCGTCGTTGTGATTAGATTTTGATAAGGGTGAGGACATGGTTTTCCTGAAGCAGGATACTTGTGATGAGGTTTTCCAGCTCCCTTCGTTTCCTTTATCTCGCTATGTCACTAAGGATACAATTGGGAAACAAGTCCCTTGTCTCAAGTTTTCTCTAAGGAAAATCTTTCTTTTACAATTTAAGGGTAGGTTGAATGCCTTAAGAAGAAGTTTATTATCTCAGTCTTTCAACTTTCCCCTAAGAAATTGTCAGTCATCCTCTAGATTATTATTAGTCCCTTCTCAAACCTTGAGGAGTGACGAGGTCCAAGGTAGTCAATTTTCAGACTCTTTGAGTCAGCCTCTCAAGTTTTTTGTTGATGATTGCAGCTACGTGAGACATTCTCCAGGACCCAAACCTGAGAGAGAGCCCCTGAGAGGGGTGTGTGGTTCCTATTTGAGACAGAGTTGGAACGTAGAGATGGCCTCCTCCTTACAGAGAGTTGAGAAGAACTCCAGATGATTTTCCTGTGTAACGCAGTGAGAAAGGAGATCTGCAGAGTTGGACGTGCCTGTGCTGAGCACAAGGTGAACGTGTGAAATCCCAACATGTTGGGTGCATCATCATGAGACAGAGATGAAGATGATGTATTAGCTTCCTCTGAGCAGAGAGTTTATGAGAAACTCCAGATGACTCTCTTGTGTAATGCAATGAGAAAGAAGATCTGTTGAGTGGACGTGCATGTGGACGAGCACAGGTGAACGTGATCCTAGTGGTTGAGCACTAGTGAAGAAGTGGTTCTTCTGTGTAATGTAGTGAGCCAGGAGATATGGACATCCCCATGGATGTGCCCGTAGTGGCTGAACACTAGTGGGTGTATGAGATCCCTTGCTATATTGTTCAAGAGTCAGACCTGCATGTAACACTAATTGTAATGTAAAGGGTACAGGTCGGCCCCACCTTAGTGTAATTGATAATTAATGTAAAAGATAATTAATCTGGTTAATATTAATTATATTATGAGATAGAGAGGTCGGCCCTATTGTGCCAATAAACACTTTTGTTGACAGGTCAAGTCTAATATAAGTAAAGGTAAATTCCCCATTGAGGAATCATATCTTTTGTGTGAGTTTGGAAATTTCAGCAAGTACATCTACTTGGGAAAAGTGCGCACCTCTCTTGGGCACTAGTCTTCTAGGGTTTATGAGCACCCTTTTATGTGCTAGGTTTTCTTGGTGGTGAAGGTCTGTCTCTTGAAGAATATAACAAAGGATTGGCTGGGTTTTCTTCCCTTGTTGAGAAGGGTTTCCCAGGATATTTCTTGTGTACTTGTGCATGGTATTTCTTCTTGTGATCTTGGTTGCTGCAACAAAATTGTTTATGGTTTAAGTAAAATGCTAAAATGGAATGAACTTCATGCCTAAGCCTAGCTTATTGAAAAAACAACATTTTTAACCTTTCACGATCCCCTTTTTAGATATGGATTGAGCACTTTTCTGGAGATCCGACTTGGCATTATTTTCTCCCTCCCTCTCGCCTCCATGAGTTAGATTTTACAATTTCCTATGATATGATGAATGTTCTAACTCATATTTTTTTGTGCTCAATTTGTCATTGTTTTGGTTTATGATGAAGCACATAGTCAAGTGTTATGATATATTGCTAGAATGGTTTCACTGGTTATATGATTATACCTAGCATTCACAGGAGAGTACAGGTAAGTGTAGGTAGGTAGGCATTTTCATCCGTTGTATATACCATGCATATCATGTTAGCATAACATAGTTGCATTTACATATTTGCTTTGCTTCATTTGTATATATGCTCATGATCATATGTTAGATTAGAGATACTTTCACTTTTCATTTGATTTTATCACATATGGACAATACTTTCAATTTTCATTTGATTTTATCACATATGGACAAAGGGTGATATCACCACCCTATATATTACTAATATCTTTTGTTGAGATTTAGGAGGCACATGTCATACCAAAGATGCCAAGATTCTCATGCGCTATACTATTAGCACATGTCCCTGAGTTGGAGCTAGATGTTATCCCCTAGCCTAAGGATAACTATGGAGATCATGTCTTGAGGCCCACAGGTTCCAGACATGGAGTTCCAAGAGCCACGCGACCTAAGCATAGCCCCAGAGGGCTCCTCTTTTCTTCAAGTAGAGTCCACATATCACCAACAACAACGTCCATCACACTAGCCTGGTCCTGAAGTGGTGGTGGGTCTTGCTCCATGAGGTAATGAGTCCAGGTATCATGGTATGTATCACTTCGATATTTTAAGCACTTGAACATGTTGTATTGAATCCTTCTTCATTTCATGACGTTTGCTTGGAAATTATTCTCTTTTCCTTGTTTAGACCTAGGAGGGTGACACGGTGCCCTAGTAAGTTGATTTCCCTTTAGGATGGGTTGCTACTGGGTGGATCTTTGAAGAGTTATCACCCGTTCCCTCCATAGTTACCATTTTCCATCTTTATTCTTTCCATCTCCCCATATTTTGGGCATTGGGATAGGCAACACTCGAAAGGGTTGTACCTTACCTTGTGGGAAGAAGGGGCTAAAGGCCTAGAGGGTAAAATTAACTGGCAAGAGTTAAAATCCATTGAAACCTTCGAGATGCTTCGCCCAAGGATCCCCAAGAAAGCAATGAAAAGCTTCTCAGTAAGAAAAGGGGACCCACAAGATAACATGAACAATCAAGGTATTAGTTGATGAATAGGAGGTATCATCACGAGTCGACCTATTATGACCATGAACATGTAGCAGTATGACATTACCACCTATCTGGTCACCAAGCCAAGGTAGTGGCTCTTGGTTGCATAGCCAAGAGAAAGGGGGTCTGATAACGAGCCAACCTTCTCATTTCCGTGATTTGTTTTTTTGATTACACTATCACCTCTGGTCACCAAGCCAGGACAATGGCCCTCAACTATTCCCTTGTAGCACAAAAGAAAATTTCAAAAGAAAGAAAGCTAAGAAAGAATAAATGGAAATGAATGGGCTAGGAAACAATTTCATTCATGACAAGGTGCATCTCACCCTCCACAAAGGCGCCCACAGGTAAGACTCTACATTTCCCTATTATCACATGCACCCCATGCCCAAAGGTCTACCCCATGCCACTTCATACACTTACATGACTTGGATTAGGCTCCATCTTGGAAACACCCTAGACTTGAGGGGTATTAACCCAATAGGACATCCTGAGATCCTTCCCAAACCTAAATTTGGCAAGTTGTATAATGTCTTTGAGCATTTGTTTGGTTTAGGGGGGTTTGATGCACATGTTCATGTGGTTTGATTATTGGATGTGATTTACTTGCTATGATACTCGTGACTCATGGAACCCTGGAGGGCACACCTATTTGTCTTTGCAGGACCTTGCCCGATGGACTGATATTCATGAGGATATGACCAGTTCAGACCTTCATGAGGGCTTGAAGCCTAGAGATGGATGTTGAGACCCCGGGCTTGGGGCATGACAATGATGACCAACTTGCATGATGCAAGAAGAGGTCGTTTCCTTTGGAGGCACTCCGACAGGCCTTTGGGGGGGGATTCCACCCTCCATGCACCATGACGCTACCCTTTGGAGGCTGAGACGTCATCCTTCTATTCCAGGACGACATGGTTCCTTGAAGATGATGGTAGCACGTGTGGACAAAGATTGAAGCATTTGGAGGCCTAGCACCATGTTCTTGTAGCCTAACGTCCCCTTGAGGAGACCTAACGTCACCCTAGAAGGGCTCTGTATTTTAAAATAAATTTAATTTTAGGCCAGATTTTGGTATAAATACACAAAAATGACATTCATTTTCATCATAACTCTCCCATGAGAGAGAGATGACTGAAATTGGCACCCTTTTAGGGTTTATTGGCTGAAATTTTGAGGCACACTCATTTTGGAGGCTAAATTTTGCAACTTGGACCATTTTTTTGTGAAGTTATTTGGCAATCTAGGGTTTTATTGCTTGATTATTCTTGGTGAAGTAAGTAAATCTGCAATTGTCATTTCATTTTGAATGGTTATGGTATATTTTCTTTTTCATGTTAAATATTATGAAATTGCTTGCTTGACAAACCCTAGGAGTAAATGACTTAAGGTACTACTTCTTTGCTCTTCATTTGCTAAACTTTACTTAAGTGATTTGACCTAGACAAACTTCCAAAGCCATAAAGTGCTAGCACTTTAGAAGCTATTGTCTAGTTGTTGTTTCTCTTGATATCTTTCAATAGTCTAAGGAGGAGGAAGGCACTAGGGCCTAGAAGTGCCTACTCTCTAGCTCACCTCCCTAAAATTTGGTTCTTAGAGGACTTAATGTGCTACTCCTCAAAGATCCACTTTATCTTCTTAGACAAATATAATCAGTCTTGTTTCTCCAAGTAATTTGTGCTGAAACTTTTGACTCCATAACCCTTAAAGGCACTGGTCGCATCTCTCTTTGATTGGTTGATCGAACAAAGATTTAAACCTTAAACTCTCAAGCTTTTACTAACTAAAACTAACACTAACCTAGCCTAGAACTACTAACTTTTAACCTGCTGCTGTTATAACCACTGCTATAGCCATCTTAAAGCAACAAATTGTTTGCATAGTCTACATTGAATGCTGGCTAAACACTTCTAAAATTTCTTATGACATTTGATTATCATTCTGCCTAGTAAATGCTATCTTTTCATTGTCTTTTCAAGCAATTTTGAGGCATATTTCTTGCAACTGTTACAAAATACCTCTTGATGTTGTAAACTTTCATTTTGCTGCAATTTTATATCAGCTAGCATATATTTCATTGGTTTATTGTCTTATTGAAGCACTAATATCATTTTGTACTTAAAACTACCATATGTTTGCTTGTTATCTTGTTCCGAGCAGGTACACTTCATCCATTACATTTGCTTAATCTCTTAAGACATAAAATCAACAAGACCTTTGGAATTGAGTGATCAGTGAGAGGGGGGTTATCTTTGCATCATTGCTTTAGTTTCACCATCCCTTTAGGTCACTAGGGACGTCTCCCTTGGGGTAGTCTTACCCTACTCCTAAACAGAAAGGGGTTTCCTATTAAGGTGATAGTGATAGTTCACTCCCTTGTTACGCCAATCTTGTTTCACTCGCCTTGGGATTTGGGAAGGTACAGATTGCGCGATAATAGGTCTAATGCAGTGTTAGAATCCCATGCAAGGATTTGGAGCAAAGCCACAAAAGAAACATATAGAAGGAAAATGTGGCTTTACACACGACAACTTGCCACAACCCTCCTCCTAGCACTAAAACCATTATCAAGACGAAATCACCTTGTACAACCTTAGGGGTTCTCCTTGGTGAAAAGTTCCAATTAGATTCCTCATCTTTTGGTATAGGAAAACCGACTAGATTTTTACTCAACAACCATTATTGTTTTGGGGTTTTATTGATTGCATCTTGGTCCACCATTTATGGTTTCCCGAGATGCAATGAAGGAAATGCAACTACTTTTATGTGCAAAATGCAGAATGATGCCCAGGCTACCCTAATAGAACCAGAGAGATAAACATAGCACCATATATATCATTGCTTTTATCCTCAACAAGAAGTTATTGTGTAAAGAAGAACATAAACATAAGTAACCAAATGCATACCACAAAAGTCTGAATATGACTAGTTGATTATAATACTATACTTATGGCTATAGATGAACAATTGGATAAACAAACAAGAGCAAGATACATTACTTATAGATGAGAACAATCTGCATTGCAAAAGAACTTCCTTACAACAATTCCAAAACTCAACAATATAGTAGAAGAAGTTCTACGTATCAAGGTTCTAGAATCAAAATTTGTCTCCAAATAGCTTGGCTAACAATAACTTATCCTTATCAAATTTTTGTATAAAAATTTACCAAAATTTTACAAGCAAAAGTGCCCCACCACCCACCTTTCGCAGCTATTAGAAATTCTATTTATGAGAGAGGTTATTGGGTTCTTTTAACCTTTCAAATCCCTTTCTTGACCCTTTAATTCTTCTTTTCCTTGAACCCTTTAATTATTTTTGCAATTTGTTATTTCCTTACCAAAGATTTGAACTCAAATTTAAAATTTGATAACCTTTGTTCTCTTGGAAAGTTCTCCCATCATTTTTTTTCTCTTTCTCCCACATAACTTTTTGAAGGTGTAAGATAAGTCTTAGGCTAAATGTTCTACGTTTTTGCCATGTTTTGGGTATATTTTCCGTGGACATTTACCCGAAATCTGGTGAGAAACTGTCGGATCTGCAGATTTGAGTGGTTAATTTTGTATAATCCAAGTGCCCCAAGGGTTTTTCAACACACTGAATCCATTTTTGTATTAAAAAATGCAATTTAAACAACTGAAAATTATGATTTGGTATACATTTATATAGCCAAATTCTGACCAAAAAAAAACAAAAAACTTAAAACAATTAAACAACACCCTAAAATAATAATATATTTGAAACAACAAAAGTATATATAACCAATTTTCTTCTTATGAACTAATGATGAGCTTTGCATTCTTTAAATTAATTTTGCCTCTTGAATATTATATTTGGTACCTAAAGATTATTAGCTTGAAACTTTTTTCTAACTTCGTTGATTTCTTCGCTATCTTCTTGGATATGCATACAAGTAAAGAATATATCATTTATTCCAATTTAATAATCTTTTAACAATAAATTAATATTATGAAAATTAGAAATTCATGAAGATATTACCTCTTTATTGGAATTCACGAATAACATTTCAATTAATAATGAATAATGAGAACAAAGTAATAATTTTAGCATTAAATTAATATTATAAAAATAAAAAAAATCACCACATTATTTTTTTTAATGTGAATTCATGAATAATGATTCTATTGATAAGATTTTTATTTGAATTCACTAATAACTATTTTATTGATAATGAGATAAAAAATAAAATAAAAAACCTAATTTCAAATTAACAATGAAATCAAAAGAAATGAAAAACCTAATTCGAATTAACATTTAGATACAAATCTTTATATAGGTTTGACATATATGAGATGAATTGTGAATATAAAAGAAAATGAACTTATTTATGGATGAAAAATATGTAAGAACACATAATGGTTAAGAATGTGTTTTCTCCTAAAAAGTCACAAGTTTAAATTGAGAGGGGGTAGGGTATGTATATTTTTGTGGACTTTAGCAGTCAAAGGTGTCCCTTGTCCCACAAACAAGGAGATCTCATACATCAATTTGGCGTATGGCTTGTTGGAGACCTTAAAATTAGATTATTATTATAATTTCTCTACTTTGGTTCCTTCCCCAATCCCTTAACAATGTAAGACTCTCAAAACAACTAACTATTGAACACAATATAGTTGTAAATGAATTGATGAAGAAACACAATGCACACAAATTCCACACTTGATATTATGAATAATTGATACAAAGTTGCAACTCTATTATATAGACTTTAAGATTTGTTATGAGATCTCACTTATTCTCATTATAGACAAAGAAGTTGAGAGAATATCTATTAATAGTTCTTATTAATAATCTATTAATAGCTCTCACTATTAATAATCTATTAATAGACAAAGAAGATCTCACTATCCTGTAATAGCTCTTATTAATAATCTATTAATGAAATTTATTAAACTAGTCACTTATATAACATGACTTTATTACATATGTGAGCCTTATATTCTAACACCCCCTTTTAAGGCTTACATTATTGAAAACAAAATTCAATGAAAACAAACACACACAATAAGAATTAGAAAGAAACATTCTTCAAAAGCTTCATCTTTGAAAAGAGTGCTTGAACCAATTAGATTCCTTCAAGCTACTCCCTATTCTGCTGAAAAGTATAGTCTCCCAACTGTAACCCAAATTTCCCTACACCATTGGACACCATTGGACACTTGCAATGTCTCATAGCCGTTACAAATGTAACACAAAACTTCCAGTTTCAGATCTCCCCTGAACTATTAGATAGAAATCCCCACATACATATCTCATAACCCCAATAACATATAATTTCTTCGATCCTCCAACATCCCAAACTATTTGAATGACTATCTAGCTTCCATCATTGCCATCAAGATGTGAACTTCTTAAAATGCTGAAATCTATTCTTCTTCAATATTGAAGGCATCATCACTGTAAGAATCCGGTGAATCTTCAGTGATAGCTACATCTCTTTTGGTAAAACCCAGGAGCACATGCTGTGTGACCCATCATCATAAATCTTTGACAAAACTCTCAAACTTCAGTCCATTATTGATAGTCTCCTTCTCCAACAGTATAAAGTTCAAAAAATTCATATTTCTCTTCATATTCATTTGTGTGACTCTGTAGAAAGTCCAGCTATCCTGGGAAGATGAATAGGCACAGAACATACTTGAAATATTTATTATTTGTCCAACCCACCCCCTTGGAAACTTGAATTGGGATACCTTTTGCTGAAAAAAATAAACTTCCTTTGCGGCTGACATGTATGGAAGCTCTTGGATACCCCATGGCCATGGCAGTCGCCTGTTCTTTACCAAGCGACATTTAGTGGTCGCTTGAACTATGTCTCTATTCCGCCATCAATACATATATGAAACTCTGCAAAAACGCATCATTGGCCACTTTTCTCACATTACTCGCCAGTGGCTCATACAAATGAAATAGATGAGATTTGAATCAAATCGACGAATCCCTTTGAGATGGCAGCCTTTTCATCTACGCTCTAGATCAAGAATTGAGGCTCGATTCATGGACAAATCGGCACAAAAAAACAGTGGCGACTTTAGCAGCTCAACAAATCGCAGATCGAATTCTTTT
>JASDQU011443636.1:0-10642 GCA_032191745.1 Picea mariana | reverse complement strand
AGGTCATTCTCTTCAAGAATGAGGCCAATCCTATACTTCCAGGCACGAAAGTTTTCCACTCCTTCTAACTTGTCAACAAGCTTAATGCTTGCAGACATCTTTACTTGGAGCTAGGAAAATGACCGAAAAATGAAAGTACTCAAAATAAAAAACTGAACTTACCAGGAGATGCGCTTGGCTGAGGCGAGCAGCCTGGTGTGTTTGGATCTGAGAAAATCCAACTTTTGCTCCTTCAAATCTGATCTGCGGATTTTTGGACTAGTGCTTCTAGTACCTCTGGTACTTCTGGTACTTTGTGAAACTAGGGTTTCACTTTCCGGGAGATCCAGCCACTGAAAAGGTGCGCTGATGATGCCAAATTGATCCTTAGGGGAGGGCACAACTTTCTAAATAGTTTTAGGGCTAAAAAGCTTCACTTTTGAAAAACCCTAATTTGCAGGTATGACAACAGTGATGTTTTTCTCTTGCGAAAGATGCTTCCTTCAGCTTGGCTCTGAAACCATGTTAATGTTTAAGCCATTATTATAGATGTTTGCATTTCATTAGATAACAATAGCATAATCCAAGATCATTGAGAAATACACAATCACAAGAGACACAACATTTATCCTGGGAAACCCTCTAGGGGAAGAAAACCCAGCAATACTTCCTTAATATAGATAGCTAATACAATGCCAAAAGATCTCTTATGTTAATACAAAAAGTCCTCTCCTAGATATACGCCACTCTCTCTCTCCTTTGCCGGTAACAGATCAAAACTTGTCCTTCAAACTGAGCAAGTGAGTTGTGTCTAAGTGAGGCGCTAGCCTCCTTTATTTATACAAGTCTGGCACGTGTGAAGTGTCTCTTCACTGGCAGGGCCGACTTCTCAAACTGGGTGGGTAAACCCACCTTTATTATATTTCTGGGTCTCTTTAATAACTGTGGGGGCCGACTTCTTATTCTACCTATTACAATTGTCTTTTGACCAATCCGCAAAAGGGGATTTGGTCCTATTATAATAACCGACATGATCAATCCACAATGGGGATTGATCCTATGAATAATATATCAATAATAATAAGAATACTCTTTGCAGTTACATTATTTCAACAATAAGTATATTGTTGTAATGACTTCAAGCCTTCTTTCACTATATGTATTGAAAATTTTCCTTTGATTCAATTGAATATCAAGGAAACTCCTTCTTTCACTATATGTTTTAGAAAATTGATTGATGTTTTAGGCCGTTATAAATAAGGATTTATGAGAAACCAATGCCTTCCTCTACAAATTGCTCATTTTCTCTTTACATACAAAACTTGTGTCGCAATGCAAACAATTTGGCTCGCCCCTGCATTCTTACATCTCGTGCCATATGGTGATGCGGGTAAAAAAAAACCATTTATATCACCATTTATATATATGCATACAAGTTATAACAAACACCCAAAAGGGGAGGCCTGCGAGCTTGACCCCAGAACCTCCCCCACTATATACGCATTAACTATAGCTCCGCCAACCACTAGGCCAAACGGCCTCATTGTTTACAATGCCCACAAATTTTATTTAAATTTTGAATCTGCCAGTGCACAAGGAGGAGGCGCGTGACGGTGCAGTCGTCCACGGTTTATGAGGAATTTTTGGGAATTACTTGTAGGTTGCAGGGTACAAAAACCGAGACAAAGCTTCTCTTGGGCCTGGGAGTGCCAGAGTCGGATTGAGGCGTGGAGACAGTCATTTTTGGGTAATTTGACGCCATGCATTCAATGGTGCTTTCTATTTTCTGATTTGAGCAAAGCTTCCGCAACTTAATTCCAAAATGAGGTATACTTATGTATTTTGCCAAATTATTTTGCTGGTTTTATAAAAAGGCCTACCCATTTGAGAACAAGACCCGGAGACGTAGTCCACGAAGGAGGAACTCTGTTATAAAGTTTTGTGTTCAGATTTGATGCTTATGTCTCTTCATTATTGAGCTTTTCCTTCTTTAATGGTGCACTTTAATTTATGCTCATTTAATACGATTCTTTATAAGTCACTTCGATGAAAAGATCCCGGATCACTTTAGGTCACTAGGGACGTCTCCCTTGCGGTAGTCTTACCCTACTCCGAAACAAAAATGGGTTTCCTATTAAGGTGACAGTGATAGGTCACCCCCTTGTTACGCCAATATTGTTTCACTTGCCTTGGGATTTGGGCAAGTAGAGATTGAGTGATAACATTTTTTGTGTCGTTGTCGGGGGAACATCGAGTTAATTTTCCTCGAACGACATATCTTCAGTAATCCTTTCCTCAAATCCTTTACTCTTTAAGCTTACCTGGCAACTCCACTGAGGGTGATTCCCTCGTTTAATTTTGAAGAATTAAACGATAACATCTAGTTACAATATTTGACAAATATAGTGATGAGGAGGAAGCATTTAAGGTTTATAAAGGCTTGTTGAATAATGGAATATCATCTAGTTCTACTTTTCAGCAAAGAGATGATCATCAATATATGCATGCTATGGTTGATGATAGTTATGAGTCTGTTGTTCAAAATTCCAACGAAGATCTCTTTAGTTTTGACACATCTTTCAAAAATATCATTGTTGGAAAGAGAAATCAATAGTTCTGTCATGATGTATCTTGTAAAACTCATATTTCATTTGATCATTATGGAGACAGTGAGTCGTACAACATATTTGTTGGGCTGATTTTAGCTAAGGGAGGAGAGGAAGGTTGCTGGGAATTTCTGTAGGAAATTTCTATTTTTTCTGTTGTTGTAAATTCTCTTGAAAGCTAATAATAATGCCCCCTCTTTGTTGGTTTTCTCAACACTAGGGTTCCTATGGTATATTTGGTGTTTTTCCAATTTTTAAGCTTGGTTGTGTATGCTTCTGCTGTCAATTTTTGGTTAAATAACTCAACTGCAGGTTGCATGCATAATTCTAAAATTTATAACAAGTTTAAATTTCTGGTTTAGTAGATTATTGGCATTAACCTTTGTGTTGTGGGTTATAAGAAATCAACACGGTATTAGAGCTCAACTCTGAGTACAAAAGGAGCCAAGTGAGTTGTTGTGCAGACCAGGAAGGGTGAATCAACAAGTGGGATGTGTGACCTGAAAGAGTGTGGGAAACAAAGCAATTGATTCAAATGGCCAATGTAGGCTTGAGGTATGAAGACATGTTGGAGGGTGACTCAAACTTCAGTCCTTGGAGGGAGCGAATGGGTTTGTTGTTAGAGGAGAATGGATTGTGGGAGTTTGCTGAAGGCAAGGTTGTACTCCCAAGTGATCCAACACAATGAGCAATCCATCTCAAGAAGGATGTGAGGGCCAGGCGAATAATTGTGGATGGAGTCAAAGATCACATTATTCCTCACCTATCTGGCAAGAAGACAACAAAGGATATGTGGGAGGCCCTATTAAAATTGTACCAGTTCGATAACCAGAGTAGGAAGATGTTGCTCAGAAAGAAGCTGAGAAGCACGAAGATGACCAAGGGAGTGTCGCTGGTTACTTACCTCACAAAGTTCACTCAGATCAGAGATGAACTGGCAATTGTGGGAGAGGTTGTGGACGATACTGAGTTGGTGAGGACAACCTTGAATGACTTCACCAAGCAGTGGGAAGTATTTTTTCGACGAGTGGTCGCTCGGGAGAAACTCCCTGATCGAGAGAGGTTATGGGATGACTTCACCCAAGAGGAGTTGAGAGTTGATATCACTCATGCTAACCAACCAAAGACTGAAGAGGAGGAGAATGTGGCTCTTCATGTGAAGAAGAGCAGTGGAGCAGGAGGTTCTAGAGACATGGACAAAGTGAAATGATTTGCATGTCACAAGACTAGACACTATGCCAGCCAGTGTCCCAAGAAGAAGAAGAAGGAGGAGGAGGAGGCAAAGATGGCAGCCTTGGTATCTACTTTGATGGATGAGTTTGCAAAGAAATTTGAGGAGGAATTTTCTTTGGTTGCCTCTTTTTCGAGCAGCAGCAGATTGGCTGAGTTGGAGGACAGTGGGGCATGGTTCGTGGACAATGGATCATCTCACCATATGACGGGAATGAGGTCAGTGTTCCTTAGTGTTTTAGAGACGGGCTTAGACTCGCATGTGGGTAGTGGGGCCATAACCATGCATGTAGTAAAGGGGGTCGGATGTGTTAGATTCCAGCTAGAGTCAGGTGGTTCTCTAGAGGTGGATGAGGTGATGTTTGTACTAGAGATGAAGGGCAATTTGCTCTCTGTATTAGCTATGGAGGATATGGGGTATGCAATGATGTTCAAGGATGGACATGTGCTCATACGTTCAGAGGGAGCGACCTTGGATGCAACAATGAGGCTTGGCATCAAGGAGGGTATGATGTACAAGGCGCTGAGACAACCTATAGTTGGGTCCAAGGGGATTTTGGACCAGAGATCAGTGTCAGAGACTGTCAACTGGTATGACATGACACTGATGGATGGGCAGAGAAGCAAGAGGGTCTTCTAGTTTAGAGGGAGAAGCTACGACAACATCAATAGATTTGATGGGATCAAAGATTGATCCAGGGGGAGACACCTCCCACGCTAAGAGGGAGTGTTAGTTTTGTAGCTCGGTAGGTGTCTCAGCATGGGCCTAAGTGTCCTAGGCATGTTGATGGACACACCTAATACCCAGATCAACCTCGGTTATCTTAGCTTAAATCTGACTTAGGCAATCAACAAATTTTCTGTTTTGAGTGGATTGTGGGGCCCAGACCTAGTGTGGCGCACCTCATGGGTTGGTGAGTGGATTGTGGGGTCCCGCTAAGAGGGGTGCACCTCTTTGGAGCCTGAATTGGCACACAAATCAAAGCAAAAAAGGTGGTTGGAGATGAGATAAAGGAAGGAGTTGAGGGTGAGAGACACACATTCTCATTTGTGAGGTTGAGCAAGCGAGAGGAAGAGGGGCGCTTGGGCAAGAGGAGTGAGCTAGCAGCTGAGGCAAAGGGCGAGTTCTGGGCTAGTTTGGAGCAGCCAATGGAGGTCAATTCAAGGCCATTTTGTGCAACAAAGGGAGGCCGAACTCAAGCCAAAGACAACAACCTTTAGGAGGCCAATTTCTGGGCATTTTTTGCAGGGAGAAGTAGGTCGAATCTGGGCCAAAGTACCTCAACTAGCTAGGTCATACACAGGTTGTACCATCCAGCTAAAGTGCAGACTGTACAGGGCCAAAATTGTGCAGGCTGTACACAAGCAATACTTGTTGGGTCGTACAAGGCCTGTTGTAACTGGGTCGTACATCAGATTTGTTAGGCCGCTTTTAGTTGAGGGAGGAGAGGAAGGTTGCTGGAAATTTATGTAAGAAATTTCTATTTTTTCTGCTGCTGTAAATTCTCTTGAAAGCCCATAATAAAGCCCCCTCTTTGCTGGTTTTCCCCACACTGGAGTTTCCAAGGTATATCAGGTGTTTGTCCAATTTTTATGCTTGGTTCTGTGTATGTTTTTGCTCTCAATTTCTGGTTAAATAACTCAACTGTAGGTTGCATGCATAACTCTGAAATTTATAACAAGAAGTTTAAATTTCTGGTTTAGAAGATTATTGGCATTAACCTCTGTGTGCTGGGTTATAAGAAATCAAGTTGTGAATAACTTGTTTTTGGCCCTTGGTTTATGGACAAAGCTAACCTTTTTATGAAGCTATGGGTGTCACATTTCAAGCCAACTTTGGAGTCATTATCAAAGGTCCTTATTTGGGTAAGAATGCCCAACCTCCCTCTTGAATACCAAAATTTTAGGTCTCTTTTGGCCAATGGTAACACATTCTGTAAGTTTATTACGATAACCAGTGAGATGACATCCATGTGTTGTTCTTGAAGAGGTATTTACATCGATTTGATAAAAGGGATTATTAATAAAATTATTTTGTAAAATAAAAACCACGGGAGGACAAAACTATTGGATTATGAACATATATCTTTTTATTGTGGGTACTATTTCCAGCATTGACATGTGGAAGTTTCTTTTCTAATTGCAAAAGGCTCCTCAAGCTAAAAAGTGGAAGAATAACAAACGCTCGTGATGAAAGGACCTAGTACTGGAACATGATTGGGTGGCAGCCAAAAAGGTTTCAAATGCACCTAATCCTACATCTTTTGTCAATGACCCTTCCACACCCTTTGAGGGTTGTGATATAGAGATTGATATGATTATGATGTAGGAGTCAACCCCTCTACTGCTAGTTTACTTGCTTAGATTCTCTTTTGAGAAGGGTAAGAGGAGGCAACACTCAAATAACAAAATCTAGGAAAGGGAGTTGGTCCCTTTGATCTCACTGAATGATGCAAAGAAATTAACGTTTTAAGAATCAACAACAATTTCCAACCAATCTACTAGTTGGATCAAAATAAGGAAGAAAAAAAGGATAAAAGAGAATCCCATTAGTTCACATGATCCTTAGAAAGGGGATTTAGAATTAGGATTCCCCTACACAATTATTGTAAAGTATCGAAGATGATATGTGGCCTCTAACAAGAAAAAAGTAGTTAGTCATTTAAATAGAGATAAAGGGAAAAAATTGAATATTCGACCCTAGATTCGAGCTTTGAATTGTAGGGGTTATACGTTTATCATGATGGCAATATAATTATTTTTCTTATTAAAACCGGTTTCATAATTTTTTTTTAATAGAAACTGAGAAATTTATATTATCAAAAGCTATAGCTATGCTAGATAGTGCAATTACATCATACTATTTGTCCAAAATTTTAAGCTAGATAGACAGATCCCTACATACAAAATATTGAGCTAACATGTTTCAATTGGCAAAATGTCATAGAACTTCCTACATCTATAGATTCTGAAGAAAACACCTAAAATACTAATAGCTAAGAAAAACATAGAACTTAGCAGAATATGTGGCCATTGGTGGCCTCTTCCAGGCCTACATTTGATGGAACAGAATTCTGATTTCTGATTTCCATGTACTCAACCAGCTGGTGCACAGTATTCTCTTCCTTTAACTCCCCTTGGGCTGAGTTCACTGACATTCATTGGTTGACTTTTCTGTGTCATAAACACAGGAGGTTGACTTTTCTTCTAGCTGCATCTTTGATATATACATATTTGTTGTAGTGGCTCTTCTAATAAGTAATTTGCAGGTGATTTAGAGCCTTTGCAACAAAAAGCTTATGTTGGTTGGACACATTACAGATTCGAGGGGCAAACATCCATGCACATAATTATGTTATATTTTTTTTGACAGCAAGTAAACCTTGTTTTCTGTGGCATTGATTTCTTTTATGCATACTTGGTGAGGTTGAATTCCTCAATGCCCCTAATAAAATATGTTGGTTCTTCCTTTCAGCCCCTCTTCTCTTCTGATACTCATATTATATGCTCATAACAGTGAATTCACAACTGCCCAACATCCTCCATGTGAGCCTATATGGGTGGTAGTTCTACTAATGCAGCTAATTGCAGGCTGTTGTAGTATGTATCTTAACCAACAGCCCATTCAGGGGATGATGATCTGTTCTTCAACTTGATTCTCTCTCTCTCTCTGTTTGCCTGCGCTAACCCTCTTTATAGCTGGGATCTCCTCTCCTATCTTGAACATGCTGATACCTTCAGTACCTCTCCCCTACAATACAATCATTCTCTTTCAGATCTGAATGGGATCGTGACCTATTCTACAGGCCTAAGCATGATCCATATTCTTCTGCTGAATATCTCATTGCTGGCATTAAGTTTAGCTCTAGGGCATCTGAAGGAAAGGGTGGTGGCTTAAGGACTTCTAAAATGGCAAGATAGTAGTAAACTGACATCTGGAAAGCAAGGTTATAGCTTGAAACATGTGGGGGGCATACAGCAAACTGCAGGCATCAGGTAGACGAGGCAGTGAATTTGAGATACCAGACACTCCAAGCAGTAAGATTGGGTCATCTGGGCTTTCAGCACACCCTTAAACCACTAGCCACCACCATCCATATCCTTGTCAATGGGATCCATCTGGAACAATGCCTATGGACAGGTCTGTGGGTTTATACCACTGAATAAGTCCAATAACAGAGTGGCTCCAAACAGTGGAGGTGTTTGTTAAAGGTTTTTGTTTAGAAGGTTTTGGTGTCTCACAAACCTATTACAGAAGCATTTTGACAGGCATGATACAACAGCAATTGACACGGTAGTAGCATTCGATAGAGTTCAAGCTGGTCACACTGTCTAACCCACACCCACATTTGATGGATAAGTAACATCCGGCACGCTCCGCAGGCAAAATAAAGAAGTAAAGACAAATCTTGCCTGTCTCTTGAGGCACTGCACGATTTGTAAGAAACTTTACATCAGAAGCACACCATCTAAGGCAGCAAGAAGAGTCCCAAGGATGCATTACAGGCACACGGAAAATAACTCTAGGATGGGCTAGAGCCTAGAAGCACACATGGTGGAGGGCATAGTAAAATTATTCAAGCATTGGTGTGCCATCTTCTTATAATCCTGGCCATTTGAAACATGAGGGCTTCAAAAATATCCAGGACAAATACCATCAAATCATACTTATGAAGACCACCTCCAACAATATTGGTAGCTGTATAATACATGGTACAATGGTATGCATTTCATTTCTGCCACTTCACATAGTACTTTGTAATAGAGATTTTGGCAGCAGCACTGTCAATGTGAGTGCAAAGGGATTTAACTACTCTGCTCTGCCGTAAGGGGTATGCTGGTTTACATTTACATTTATATTGAGGTACATTCATTGTACGTATCTGTTGGCCATGCAATGATTAGTAATTACACAGGCAGGCTGCAGCTGAATCCAAGGACAGATCTTCATGTTGAGGTCACATCGGTGGGATGCAATCATCAATCATCAGAACTCAATGGAAGCATGGCAAGCACTGCACTGCACTTGATTGGTTTGGGAAATGCATACTAAGGATTCGGGATCTAATTAAAAAGAAAACTTCAAAACTCTTGATGATTTATTGTAAAGCTTGATGCCTATAACAGTGACAGTTATAGTGTCCATTGCCAAAAAGAAAGCATACTTCTTATTAGCTGTTCCTCTAGAGAAAAGAAAACAGTATCCCAAATCTGATAAATATATGACAATTCCAACCAGAGTGTAAACTGTTAAATTTTTAATTAAAATAAAGTACCAAGGCAAGTGTTTCTCTTCCCTAGGCCCCTAAGGGGGAGAAAGTGCCTAATGTGGGTCCTAGTCAAATTAATTTATGAGATGCAAATTAAAAGATAACTTTATGACTAAAGTGAGGGTGAGTGAAGAGACACCTAATCTCAGCCACTCATCTAATCTAATCTCAACCGTTAGATTAGAAAACCCCTCACCTTCCCTCATGAGGTCGATTAGGGCAAGAGGGCGCACCAATTGTGGGTTGTTCATCCATTTTTCTTGTTGAGAGAGCAAGAGAGAGCAAGAGAGAGAGGTTGAGCTTGAGAAGACAACATTTGCAGAGTAAGGGCACGATTCCCAAGACAATCGAGTAGCACAGAAATCGAGGAGGGTATTGCTAAGTGTGAGGGCTGTACCGTACGGATTTCTTGAGGGCCGTACAACAAATTTCTGTGCACAGATTTCGGGAAAAGGAAACAACAGTTTTGTGGAGGCCATACAGTACGGATTTGATAGTCCGTACAACAGCAAAAGGACAACAGTTCGTATAGCAAGGTACAGCACGCATTTCAAGGTGTGGCACAATTTTCGAGGGGCATTTAATGCACAGAAAAGAGGGTACAACAAACACATAAAAGAGGCACAATTTTTTAGGAGTTCCGTACAGCATTTATTACTAAAGCAGTCGTGCAGTTGTACGGATTTCTTGTATAGATTTCGAGGAGCTACATTCTGGAATTTTTCTGAAGAAGACGAGCATAAATTTTCTGAGATAAGTTTGTATTTTTGCTGAAGATTAGACTGCTGTAAAAGAAATTTCTCAGAAGCTCAATAATAATAAAAAACCCTCTCTCACTGGTTTTCCCCTTGTGGGTTTTTCTAGGGTCGAAGTTAGACCGAAAATTCTTGTGTCTAAATTTTCTGAGTTTTGCATACTGCTGATATTTTATTTTTGAGTTGAAAACAATGTTCAGAATTCTTATGTTTCAGTTCTGAAGTTTATTTTCTGCTAGGTTTTTATATGCTGAAACTGTGCTGAAACTGGGTTTTGGCATTTAACTTTGGCTGAAAAATCAGCGAGACTGAAACTGGGTTGGGGTCTGAAATTTTAACATGGTATTAGAGCTGAGTTGAAGGGAAGCAGAGATTTCAGCAGACAGAAAGTTGGGACAGCAGTCACTTCACAGGGCAAATTTTTTTTTTGAATTTGTGATTTTCAGCAGAAAAAGGGTCATGGCTACTGGTCTAAGAGTTGAGGACAGACTTGATGGGGCAGCAAATTTTGGTGCTTGGAAGGAGAGGATGATCTTGCTTTTGCAAGAGAACGAGTTGTGGGACATTGTGGAGAATAACACTACTCATCCTGTTGTGGTACCTATTGATGCTACTCTTCTTGCAGCCTATACTAAGAAGAGTATCAAGGCTAAGAGATTTATTCTTGATGCCATCAAGGATCATTTGATTTCTCACTTGATGGGGAAGACACATGCCTATGAGATGTGGGAGTCTTTGACTAAATTGTACCAGAGTACAAATGAGAACCGGAAAATGGTTTTGAGGGAAAAACTAAAGAGCA
>JASDQU011443635.1:3817-22815 GCA_032191745.1 Picea mariana | reverse complement strand
AAAGTCTGAAAGGTTTTCATAAGATGAAGCAAAGATTTGCGTAAGTGTACTTGCCCAGAACAAGACAACAAGAAAAACATTATTTGCAGGTACCAATTGATATTAGTGCTTCGTAAAACCATGGACTTTGAATAAAAGCATGAACTGATATAAAAAGATGAAGCAACATAAATGTTTATAACAACAATGTATATATAATGATAGCTTCAAAATTATGCCTTAAATAAGCTTCAATAATGACCCAAAATGATAACCTAAAATTGACAATATGCTAGTATTTGTCAGAAGCAAAGAAGGCAATGAAAAATCAAATCTAACACTTGCTTTTTGATGCGTTTACTTCAGTTATAGATGGTTCTGTCTTTCTTTTGTAACAGCAACAAGACAATTAGTAAGTTAGTTTAATCTAAGGTTAGGAGTGGTTAGAAAATACCTTGAAGTAGATGGTTTAAAGGTTGTTTTCATCAATCAATCAAATGTAAGGTATGAACTAGTGCCTTTAGGGAAAATGGAGTCACTTTTGCAGCGACAATATTAAGGGAAACGAATGAGAATGAGTGAGCTAAAGACAAGAGGGAGGATGGTTGAGGTGTTAGTAACATAAGGACTCAATCATCCAAAGCCCTAGAAGGAAAACAACTACTAGGAAGTAGGTAACCCTAGGCTCTAGCGGTTTTCCTTCTTCTTTAGCTCAAGCTTGAAATAAAATAAAAGCTCAATGAAGCAATAGTACTAGAGTGCTACTAAGGTAGGGTTCTAGTATATGCTTCAATGGACGTGTCTTCTAGCAAAATCAAGTAGGTGGAGAGCTATTAAGAGAAGAACAATAACATGTGTTTTTCTCCTAGGGTTTCACACTAGCAATTTCATAATCTCATAAATGAAAAGTAAAAGATACCATAACCATTCAAAGAAAGAAGGATTGTAGATTTCTACTTACATTCACCATGAATAATCTAGTCACAAGCCCTAGTTGAAGACTTTCCACCATAAAAAAGCAAAAATTCACCAATAAAAGCTCCCTCCAAGAGTTGTGCACCACTTAGTTCAACTAATAAGCCTTAAAAGAGGTTAAATTTCAGAACTCACACTTGTGTGAGTGAAAGATGATGAAAAATATAAGAGGTTTTTCTCTTATTTATACGATACAAGTGACCTTTAATTAAATTTTAGGTCAAAAAAAGCCGACATGGCCTATTACATAAAAAAATCCAGTTTTACATAAAATTGACAATAAAAATCCTAATTTTATCTTTTTAGGGTGACGTCATGCCCCTCCTAGGGTGACGTTGGGCCCCCTATTGGAACGTTAGGTCTCCAAAGTGAAATGTTGGGGCTCAAAACCCCTCAAAAACTGTCGCACGTGCCAACTAAGTCGTCCTCATGCCTAAAAACTCAATTGAATGACATAAAGGCTCAAAATGATGACGTCAGGTGATCTGAGAAGATCTTTTAAATGACAATGGTTGAGTTATTAAGCATGTGTTGATTAACCAAATAAGAAGCTAATGAAAGAGGAAGAAAATATGAGAAGGCATACCAACCATATAAACATGTACAGATCTGAAATGAAGCATAAAACATCAGCAAGCATAAAACAACAACAAACTATAACACCAATGTGATAACGGAGTTCGACAATCTTGCTTACGTCTCCAAGCCTTTGTCTTAGTGGGTGAGGCTTTCTTATTTACGTTCAAAGCTCAATAAGTACATCACAACAGTGCCAAAAGGTTACAAAATTGATCTCGTCTTGTTCTACCAAATCTCAAGAATCCAACAGAAGAAACGACATTGAAATCAGATGACCGGAGCTCCCAGAATGGCCCGCAAAGGTGCGTTCCTCAACATCTTCCCTTCATTAGAATGGCTTTGGCTTGGAAAATATTCATCATAAACCTGCTCTGAATCCTCTACCATGGCCCCAAGAAGGCTTGGTTTATATTTATTAGAAGTTGGTAACCATCTCCCAACTTCTCCCCAAGATCTAGCTCAAAAAGGGCCCAATATCCCCCAAAAAGGGCCTAAAATTTCCAATAATGCTGAATAAAATCACAAAAATCCATACACTATGGTTAAAAAAACCATCTCTGCAATATATTTGGGCACAGCCCCTTATGCACTGGCCCCCTAGTTGTATTGGAGCCTACCATATGGCCAGGCTCTAACACATGGCACGCTAGCTCCCCACTTCTCTGCTCTTGGTCGTGTGTAAGGCCATGTGGCCACGAGCTTCACACTCCAATGCACACATATTGAACTGCCCCCCCAATTCTCTAGCACTGGGTCGTATGGGTGGTTTAAATGTGACTAGGATCCGAGCTAGACTCATAACCAAAAGGTGCGCCGATCGGATAAAAAGGTAGGGTCATGTGGTTGTGCATATAATCGCGGGTTGGGGCTAGCCCCAATCCTCTCCGCCTTCACCCACACCATATGTTAAACTTATATAAAAATTATGTTGTATAGTTTAATAAGTACCACTTGTGGCGGCTTGGCTAGCCTAGCCTTGCCAAGGCTTATCCCAGAAAGAGGTCCAGTGTTTGAACCTTGTTGTCTCCAAAATTTTGCAAATGAACTAGCCAATGCCTAGGTTCCACGTGGCAACCCATGTTTGGTTCACGTGGCACCACCTCATTTGTCAATTTTCGATGCCACATGTCAAGTGACGATTGGTCCAGCTTTGCCACAACATCTTCCCTATCAGCTAATCGTACCCTGCCACGTGTCATCGTACAGATGTGCCACATGTCACCCTTGCAATGGTGACATGTGTAACTTCCTGGTTGGTCCACTTGTCTTGTCCACGTTAGCTCTATACGCCCAATCAACATGCTACATGTCACCTCCAGAAGCTGCCAACTGTGCCTGCCATGTCAGTTGTACAATCGTACGACCTGTACAGTCAGCTGCCACGTGGCACTATACGGACTGTATAGTCATCATTTTTTTTTTCATGTTTGGGAAAATGAACAGATCACCATAACTTGAGCATACGACATCTGTTTGAGCTCGTTCAAGTTGCGTTGGGTTCGTATCGACGAGGCCTACACACACGTTTGTTTTGAAGACATTATGAGAACTTTGATTTTTAGGCCTTTTTGAACCCTATCAAGCTTCTGGATCCAATTCTGGATCACACCTCCCCACTAAAGGACCCTTTGGTCCCCAAAAGGTTATTGACAAGTCATCAAGCTCGGGATAGGCCACCGACTTGTTCCCTATCTTTGAACTCTATCATGTGCACCTGTCTCATCAAGATCAACTGTAACACAATCATGACAACTGATAGCATATTGTTATCCATTTGAACCCTGTCACATCCTACTGAAGCTACTATCATCCATGTAGACAACATTATTAATGATAGCATCAAAAATACGACTGCAAATGAGCTGATATGTTTATAATATTTGCACGACATGAGCTTGTCTTGAAGCAAACTATGACTGATTTTCCATTCTACAATCATCTCTTGTTCTTGCTTAAGATCGATTATTTGATTTGAAACAATTATAGGTGAGTTTATTGCTTGAGTTGCCTTCTTTAATTGTTCCTTAGCTTGAAGAGTTTTATTTGCCTTTACATGATGAGCATGAACCACATATTCTTGACCTGCTTTGGTTAAATGATATTGATTCTTAACCATGTAGAAGATTCCTTTACGATCATACAAGTATGGACTCCCTAAGACCATTCCACATTCACTTAGTGGCACTACATCACATGTTACCTTGTCCACATACTTAGATGAAATTGCTAATTTTAATATGCACTGTTTGGTTATGTGCATTTGATGATTGTTGCTTATCCATTTAAGTGTGTATGGCTTATGATGCATCTGTGTTTTTAACCCCAATTGCTTAACCAATTCCTTTGAAATTAGGTTAGATTGAGATCCACTATTGATTAATGTATTAACCTTGGTGTGTTGCATAATGACCCTTATATGAAACAAGTTAGTTCTACAATCAGTTCCTTCACCAATTTTACCTGTCATACCAACCAATGAGACTTTAGATTCATCACCTGAATCTGATCCCAAGTCTATTGGTCGTGTTGTCACTGCAACTGTTTGCCTCCCTTTCTTTTTCTTGAACCACTTTGGCCTCTTCTCGGGATGCAATTGCCAACATTGGTCCTCATCATGCCCCTCTTTCTTGCAATGCTTGCAAGAGGGCTTCTCTCCCTTTCTCATCATTGCATTTGCCTTCTTTCCTTGCCACTTCCTTTTGTCCTCTTTCCTTGAAGACGATTCTCCTTATACACCAACTCATGTTTTCCCTGCTTCCATGTATGTCACTTGAACAAAAGCCTCATCAAGATTAGTTGGTCCAAACATGAATACAATGTTTTGAATATGTGCAGGTAAACCTCCTATACACTTCATAAGATATTCTTGGGTATGTAAAGGAATATCTAACATCAAAGCCATTTTATGAAAACCATCTGTGTATTCTTGCACTGTTTGTCCTTTTCTTAGTTTTAAAGCTTGTCATTCAATTAACGCTTTCTCTTTATAACCCAAAGGATATAATTGCTTCCTAAGTGAAAAAATGAAACTTTGCCATCATGGAAATACATTACCCACTTGTTGCATGCGATTTTGTAACTTGCTTTGCCACAAGATGAGTGTTGTGCCTGCAGGTCTCAATGATACCAATTTGATTTGTCTGGCCTCTTCCTTGATCTGTTGCACGCTACCATAAACCTCCATATGTCTGACCCAATTGTCAAGTCTCTTTGCATTAACTTCACCATCATATATGGGTAATTAGAATTTAACATCAAGTTTTAATAAAGGCATTTCATTCTTATGTTTACGAACATGTTTCTTTGCATTGGATTTAGAACTTGAACTGAAGAAGAAGGAGGTGAAGGAGGAATTTGAGGAGGATCCTCTCCTTATTCACTTTTGTCCTTTGAAGATTCACCAAGAATTGGTCTCTTTTGTTCCAAGTAATCTTCGTACAAAACTTTCATCATTTCCGACATAGCAAAGAAAGTTTTTCGAAACTCTTTCTCATCCTGAGAAAGTCCCTCTTCTGATGCCATCTTCTCATTTTGAGAAGTTCTCTTTCTCAATCCAGTCAATGGATTCTCTTCAACAAGCTCACCTTCACCACGATGTAGCTTTTCCCTAGTTAACATACAAAACTCAAATCCAAACGTCAACTAGCTCTGATACCATTTGATCCAAAAATATCTTTTAAATGACAATGGTTGAGTTATTAAGCATGTGTTGATTAACCAAATAGGAAGCTAATGAAGGAGGAAGAAGATATGAGAAGACGTAACAACCATATAAACATGTACATATATGAAATGAAGCATAAAACAACAGCAAACCATAACACGATTGTGATAACAGAGTTTGACAATCTCGCCTACGTCTTCGGGGCTTTGTCTCATTGGGTGAGGCTTTCTTATTTCTATTCAAAGCTCAATAAGTACATCAAAGTAGTTCCAAAAGGTTAAAAACTGATATAGTCATGTTCTACCAGATCTCAAGAACCCAACAGAAGAAACGACACTCAAATCGGATGATCGAAGCTCCCAGAAATGGCCCACAAAGGTGCGCTCCTCAACAATGTCCCTGCATAAGAATGGCTTTGGCTTGGAAAATCTTCAACATAAACCTGCTCTGAATCCTCTCCCATGGCCTCAAGAAGGCATGGTTTATATAGATCTGAAGTTGGTAACCATCTCCCAACTTCCCCCCAAGATCTGGCCTAAAAAAGGGCCCAATATCCCCCTAAAGGGCCTAAAATCTCTAATAATGCTTAATAAAATCACAAAAATCCATATACTATGGTTAAAAAAACCACTGTTGTAATATATTTGGGCCAGGCGCTAGGCGCTAGCACCTGGCGCGCTAGCTCCCCACTTCTCAGCTCTTGGTCATGTGTAAGGCCATGTGGCCACGAGCTTCACACTTCAACGCACACATATTGAACTGGCTTCCTAATTCTCTAGCGCCGGGTCGTACGGGTGGTTTAAATGTGACCGGGATCTAGGCAAGACTCATAACCAAAAGGTGCGTCGACTGGATTAAAAGGCAGGGTCGCGTGGTTGTGCATATAGCCGCAGGCTGGGGCTAGCCCCAACCCTCTTCGCCTTCGCCCACACCATATGTTAAAATTATATAAAAATTATGCCGTATAGTTTAATAAGTACCACTCGCGACGGCCTAGCTAGCCCATCCCTGCCAAGGCTTAGCCCGGATAGAGGTCCAGTGTTCGAACCTTGTTGCGTCCAAAATTTTGCAAATGAACTAGCCAATGCCTGGGTGCCACGTGGCACCACCTCATCTGTCAATTTTCGATGCCACGTGTCAAGCGACGATTGGTCCATATTTGCCACAACATCTGCCCTGTCATCTGACCATACCCTGCCATGTGTCACCGTATGGGCGTGCCACATGTCACCCTTCCAGTGGTGACACTTGTCACTTCCTGGTTGGTCCACCTGTCATGTCCACATCAGCTTCGTACACCCAGTCAGCCTACCACATGTCAACTCCAGAAGCTACCAACTATGCATGCCACATCAATTGTACGGTTGTATGACCTGTACAGTTAGCTGTCACGTGACACTATACAGATTGTACAATCATCATTTTTTTTATCTGTTTGGCAAAACAAACAGATCACCATAACTTGAGCATACGACGTTCGTTTGATCTCGTTCAAGTTGCATTGGGTTCGTATCGACGAGGCCTACGCACACGTTTGTTTTGAAGCCATTATGAGAACTTTGATTTTTAGGCCTTTCTGAGCCCAATCAAGCTCCTCGATCCGATTTTGGATCATCAGGGGCCTTCAAGGGCCAACATCATGGTGGGAGGACAACACCCCCCTGGGTCCAGGCCTACCAAAGTGCCTCTAGTGGAACGTCCTCCCTTTTCTCTGGTGCAAGCCTCCAGTATCTCTCTGCCCCTGGCTAGGGTCTCAACATCCATCTTGTGGGCTTTTAGCCCTATGGAGGTCTGAGCTAATCATCTCCCCATATGTACCTGTCCGTTGGGAATGGTCCTGCAACAACAACAAGTATGCCCTCCATGGGCTCATAAGTCGCAAGGATCATAGCAATGTCAATCACATCTAATAATCAAGTTACCCAAACATGTGCATCAAACCCCCCTTTTCCCAGAGAAATGCTCAAAGACGTTATGTTATTTAACAAGTCAGGTTTGGAGAGGGTCTCAGGAAGTCCTATTGGGATAATTCTCCTCAAGTGTGGGGTGTTTCCAGGTGAATACCAATCTAGGTCATGTAAATGCATGAGATGGTGTAGGGGATGCTTAGGCAAGGGGTGCAGTGATAGCAGGGGAATGTAAGTCTTACCTGTGGGTGCCTCTATAGAGTGTGAGTTGCACCTTGTCATGGATGTAATTGTTTCCTATCTTATTCAATTCCTTTTACTCTATGTCTTATTGTTTTTTCTTTTTAAGAGAATAGTTGGAGGACATTGTCCTGGCGTGGTGACCAGTGGTGACAGTGTTGCCCACAAGCATTTCACAGAAATGAGAAGGCTCGCTCCTAATGAGACCCCCTTTCTCTTGGCTATGCCACCAAGAGCCACTACCCTGGCTTGGTGACCAGATGAATAGTAGTGTCATACCGCTACATGCCCATGGACCTAATAGGTCAGCTCATGATGAGACCTCCTATCCACCAACTACGCCTTGAGATTTATTTTATTTTACGGGTCCCCTTTTCTTGCTGAGAAGCCTTTTATTGCTTTCTCGGGAATCCCTGGGTGAAGCATCTCAAGGTTTCATCTTGGCTTTTAACTTTTTCCAGCTACTTTTACCCTATGGGCCTTTAGCCCCTTCTTCCCACAAGGCAAGGTACAACCCTTATCAGCTTGGCAAACCCAATGCCTGAACCAATGTAGGGAATATATGAAAGGGATAATGATGAAAAGTTGTAAGTATGGAAGGAATGGATAATGAACTTTCGTAGACCTAACCGGTGGCAACTCATCCCTAAGGGAACCAACTTACTAGGGCACTCTGTCATCCCCCCCAAGTATGGACAAGTCAAAGGGCATAATTTCCAAGCAAACGTCATGAAACAAAAGAGAATTCAATTAACATATTCAAATGTTTTGAGAATCGGAGTGACACGTACCATGATACCTGGACTCATTACCTCATGGAGCAAGACCTGTTGCTACTTCAGAACCAGGCCGATGGGATGGATGTTGTTGTTGCTGATAGATGAGAGGCGCCGAAGAAAAAGATGGGCCCTCCAGGGCCAAGCTCAAGTCAATATGGCTCTCGGTACTCCATGTCTAGGACTTGTGGGCCTCGAGACATAATCTCCTTATTTATCCCTAAGATAGGGGATAACATCTGACTCCAATTCAGGGACATGTTCTCACTGTAAAGAGCATGAGAACCTCAACATCTCTGGCATGACATGAGACCTGCTAGATCTCAAAAGATGATCAGTAATCTCTTGGGGTGGTGATATCACCCTTGGTTCTCATATGATAAAATGAAGTAAGCAATCATATATACAAATGGAAATACAACTACTCTAAAATGAAGATGGTATATAGAATGAATGCAAAATGCCTACCTACTTACCTCTACTTACTTGTTGGTTGAATGCTAGGTGTAATCAAATAGCTAGCGAAACCATCCTAGCAATGTCTCATAATACCTGCCTCTGTGCTTCTTCATAAATCAAAACAATGATAAGTCCAACACAAAAATAACATGAGTTAGAAAATGTATTGTATCATCGAAAATCGTAAAGTCTAGCTCATGGAGGCGGGAGGGAGGGACAAAATCATGCCAATTCACATCTTTAGGAAAGTGCTCAATCCATCTCAAAAAGGGATCATGAAAAATCAAAGGTTCAATAGACTGACTCAAAGAGTCTGAAGGTTGGCTACCTTGGATGTCTTCACAATGTGAGGTCTAGGAAGGAACTAGCAAGAACCTAGGGGATGACTGGAAATTTCTTAAGGGAAGGTTAGAAGATTGAGATAACAAACTTCTTCTTGAGGTCCTCAACCTACCCTTGAATTCTAAAAGTAAGCTTTCGCTTAGAGAAAGCTTAAGACAAAGGGCATGCTTCCCAACTACACCTTTAGTGACACAACGAGATAAAATAATCAAAGGGAGTTGGAAGATATTGTCATAAGGATCCTTTTCTAGGCAAGCAATGTCCTCACCTTTATCATTATCTGAGCATAATGGTGGTTGATATTAATCTTTTTCATGGAATAAATCCAAGTGCTCAAAGAAAAATTCATCAAAATCCTCAAGGTATGACCGGAAATCATTAGGAGAAAATAACACCAGGTCATCATTGGGTGTCTGAAAAAAGTTTGTAATCATATCATCTCCTTTTTTCCGAATTTTAAAACTATTAGTATCCTCATATGATAATTGTAAAGGCAACTTTTGGAAATGAACCTCAATGTCGTAAATGGGATTCCCATCATATCCAATCACATCCCATTTACGCTTTCCGACATGTATGAATTCATCAATATTATCAACATAATCATCAACTTTATCATAACATGAAGGGCTTAAAACATCGAAGGGCTCCTCTAACACTTCTTCACTTTCCAAATCATAAAATAAAGCATCATCAGACTCTTGGAAAGGAAAATAACTTACTGTATTTACTTCTTCTTTTGCAGGAGCTTCGAGGATTTGAATAACTTCATTAAATGGAACAACATGCATCATTGTTTTGTCCTCGTGACTCGTCTCTTCAACTTCATAATAAGGAGGATCTGTCTTGTCCAAGGGTTCCTTTTCTTCTTCCCTTTCTGAATTATAGAACAAGGTGTAATCAAAAACTTGGAAGGGAAAGTGACTAACCTCATCCCCTTCTTCTTGTGCAGGGGGAATAGGCTCTTGAATGGCTTCATCAAAGGGAGGCACATACATCAATACTTCATCATCGTGTTTGATACCTTCAGGCCCTCACTCTTCAACGATGTTTTCATTATCCTCGGTGGAAGAATGAGTAACCTCTTGCTCTTCCTCGTGGGATTGAAAAACCTCATTAGGATCCTTCTCCTCAACCTCTTGTAGGTTGATGACTTGTTCCCCTTTTTCTTGGAAATTACCAGTAAAGGTCCCAAGGGAAACTAATCTCTCCAAACTAAGAGTATCTGGGGTAAAGAGGTGTCCTTCTTCGAACAAAGAGATATTTGCCTCGATTTCTATAGCCATGTTATAAGCTTCATTGAGTGTTTTTGGGCTCTTTTTACTAAGCACAAACCCTAAATGCACCACGAGTGCATTGGTATAGAGGTAAGCAAGGTATTTATCTTCAAGTTGATGGCTTAAAGGAATTTTCCATAGCAAATTTTAAAACCTATCTTGGAATTCCCTGACAGTCTCATTCTTAATTTGTTTTACATACTCGAGTTTTTTTAGTAGCATTTGGATATCCTTCAATTTAATACCCCATTTCTTGAGAAAGGTTTCTTCTAACTGGTCCATAGATGTGATGCTAACATCGGGGATATCGTCATACCATTCTCTAGCATTGCCATAAAGAGTGGGAGAGAAAAGTTTCATTTCCAAATCCTCAACATCATCACTCATAGGGTGGAATTGAAAGAAAGCTCAAAAATCATCCATGTGATTGTCGGCTCTAACCCCGTCACTACCAGTGAATCTAGGGATCCTTTTTTCATACCTCGAGGGCATTTTTCGAAGGTATCCCAGGATTTTACTCATGTCAAAGGGTTTGAAATTTTCCGGGTCCCATTGAGAAGCCATGGTTGGCTTTGTCATTAGTGGAGTCGCCAGATAATCCTTCTAGGGATCATCAAAGAGAAAAGAGGGAATCACCCTCAATAGAGTCGCCAGGTAAGCTTTGTAAGATAAAGGCTTTTGAGGAAAGGCTTACCGAAAAGTGTCATCTTTGAGGAGAACTGACTAAGTGTTCCCCAACAATGGCACCAAAATGTTGTCGCGCAATTTGTACTTGCCCAAAAGCCAAAGGCAAGCGAACAATAAATTTGCGTAACAAGAGGTTGTCCTATCATTGTCACCTAAATAAGACACCTCTTTCTATTTAGGGGTAATAACCCAAGGGAGACGTCCCCGATGACCTGGGGGTTTGAGAAGGCAAAGGTAATAATATCAAGAAAGTTCTTCCCCTCTCTCAAGTCACTCTGATAAAAAAGTCCCAAAGGTTTTAATAAGATGAAGCAAAGATTTGCGTACGTGTACCTGCCCAGAACAAGACAACAAGAAAAACACTATTTGCAAGTACCAATTGATATTAGTGCTTCATAAAACCATGGACTTTGAATAAAAGCATGAGCTGATATTAAAGATGAAGCAACACAAATGTTTATAACAATAATGTATATATAATGATAACTTCAAAATTATGCCTTAAATAAGCTTCAATAATGACCCAAAATGATAACCTAAAATTGGCAATATGTTGGTATTTGTGAGAAGCAAAGAAGGCAATGCAAAATCAACTCTAACACTTGCTTCTAGATGTTTTTATTACTGTTATAAATGGTTGTGGCTTTCTTTTGTAACAACAACAAGATAGTTAGTAAGTTAGTTTAATCTAAGGTTTGGAGTGGTTAGTAAATACCTTGAAATAGATGGTTTAAAGGTTGTTTTCATCAATCAATCAAATGTAAGGCATGAACTAGTGCTTTTAAGGAAAATGGAGTCACTTTTGCAGCGACTATCTTAAGGGAAACAAGTGATAATGAGTGAGTTAAAGACAAGAGGGAGGATGGTTGAGGTGTTAGTAACCTAATGCCTCAATCATCCAAAGCCCCAGAAGGAAAACAACTAATAGGAAGTAGGTTAACCTAAGCCYTAGCGATTTTCCTTCTTCTTTATGTCAAGCTTGAAATAAAATAAAATCTTAATGAAGCAATAGTACTAGAGTGCTACTAAGTTAGGGCTCTAACATTTGCTTCAATGGAGRTGTCTTCTAGCAAAATCAAGTA
Organism: Picea mariana; assembly: GCA_032191745.1. Taxonomy (NCBI): domain Eukaryota; kingdom Viridiplantae; phylum Streptophyta; class Pinopsida; order Pinales; family Pinaceae; genus Picea; species Picea mariana. The sequence goes on along the minus strand of JASDQU011443635.1, from coordinate 10,848 downwards.
GGTGGAGAGCTATTAAGAGAAGGAMAATAACATGTGCTTTTCTCCTAGGGTTTCACACTAGCAATTTCATAATCTCATAAATGAAAAGTAAAAGATACCATAACCATTCAACGAAAGAAGGATTGCAGATTTCTACTTATATTCACCAAGAATAATCTAGTCACAAGCCCTAGTTGAAGACTTTCCACAATGAAAAAACAAAAATTCACCAATAAAAGCTCCCTCCAAGAGTTGCACACCACTTAGTTAAGCCAATAAGCCTTAAAACAGGCCGAATTTCAGACATCACACTTGTGTGAGTGAAAGATGATGAAAAATATAAGAGATTTTTCTCTTATTTATACAATACAAGTGACCTTTACTTAAATTTTAGGTCAAAAAAGACCGACATGGGCAGTTTACATAAAAAATCTAGTTTTACATAAAATTGACAACAAAAACCATAATTTTATCTTTTTAGGGTGATGTCATGCCCCTCCTAGGGTGATGTTGGGCCCCCTCTTGGAACGCTAGGCTTCCAAAGTGAAACATTGGGGCTCAAAGCCCCTCAGAAACTGACACACGTACCAACCAAGCTATCCTCATGCCTAAAACCCCAATTAGATGATGTCAAGGCTCAGAATGATGACGCGAGGGGCCTTCAAGGGCCAATGTCATGGTGGGAGGGCAACACCCCCCTGGGTTAGGCCTGCCAAAGTGCCTTTGGTGGAACGTCCTCTCTTTTCTCTGGTGGAAGCCTCAGATATCTCTCTGCCCCTGGCTGGGGTCTCAACATCCATATGGTGGGCTTTTAGCCCTATGGAGGTCCTAGCTATTCATCTCCCCATATGTACCTGTCCGTTGGGCATGGTCCAGCAACAACAACAAGTACGCCCTACATGGGCTCATAAGTCATAAGGATCATAGTAATGCCAATCATATCTAATAATCAAGTTACCCAAACATGTGCATCAAACCCCCCTTTTCCCAGACAAATGCTCAAAGACGTTATGCTATTTAACAAGCAAGGTTTGGTGAGGGTCTCAGGATGTCCTATTGGGCTAATTCTCCTCAGGTGTGGGGTGTTTCCAGTTGAAGACCAATTTAGGTCATGTAAATGCATGAGATGGTGTAGGGGATGTATGAAGCAACACAAATGTTTATAACAATAATGTATATATAACGATAACTTCAAAATTATGCCTTAAATAAGCTTCAATAATGACCCAAAATGATAACCTAAAATTGGCAATATGTTGGTATTTGTGAGAAGCAAAGAAGGCAATGCAAAATCAACTCTAACACTTGCTTCTAGATGTTTTTATTGCTGTTATAGATGGTTGTGGCTTTCTTTTGTAACAACAACAATATAGTTAGTAAATTAGTTTAATCTAAGGTTTGGAGTGGTTAGTAAATACCTTGAAGTAGATGGTTTAAAGGTTGTTTTCATCAATCAATCAAATGTAAGGCATGAACTAGTGCTTTTAAGGAAAATGGAGTCACTTTTGCAGCGACTATCTTAAGAGAAACAAGTGATAATGAGTGAGTTAAAGACAAGAGGGAGGATGGTTGAGGTGTTAGTAACCTAATGCCTCAATCATCCAAAGCCCCAGAAGGAAAACAACTAATAGGAAGTAGGTTAACCTAAGCCYTAGCGATTTTCCTTCTTCTTTATGTCAAGCTTGAAATAAAATAAAATCTTAATGAAGCAATAGTACTAGAGTGCYACTAAGTTAGGGCTCTAACWTTTGCTTYRATGGAGRTGTCTTCTAGCAAAATCAAGTAGGTGGAGAGCTATTAAGAGAAGGAMAATAACATGTGCTTTTCTCCTAGGGTTTCACMCTAGCAATTTCATAATCTCATARATGAAAAGTAAAAGATACCATAACCATTCAAMGAAAGAAGGATTGCAGATTTCTACTTATATTCACCAAGAATAATCTAGTCACAAGCCCTAGTTGAAGACTTTCCACCATGAAAAAACAAAAATTCACCAATAAAAGCTCCCTCCAAGAGTTGCACACCACTTAGTTCAGCCAATAAGCCTTAAAACAGGCCGAATTTCAGACATCACACTTGTGTGAGTGAAAGATGATGAAAAATATAAGAGATTTTTGTCTTATTTATACAATACAAGTGACCTTTACTTAAATTTTAGGTCAAAAAAGACCGACATGGGCAGTTTACATAAAAAATCTAGTTTTACTTAAAATTGACAATAAAAACCATAATTTTATCTTTTTAGGGTGATGTCATGCCCCTCCTAGGGTGATGTTGGGCCCCCTCTTGGAACGTTAGGCTTCCAAAGTGAAACGTTGGGGCTCAAAGCCCCTCAGAAACTAGAACACGTGCCAACCAAGCCATCCTCATGCCTAAAACCCCAATCAGATGATGTCAAGGCTCAGATGATGACGCGAGGGGCCTTTAAGGGCCAATGTCATGGTGGGAGGGCAACACCGCCCTGGGTCAGGCCTGCCAAAGTGCCTCTGGTGGAACGTCCTCTCTTTTCTCTGGTGGAAGCCTCTGATATCTCTCTGCCCCTGGCTGGGGTCTCAACATCCATATGGTGGGCTTTTAGCCCTATGGAGTTCCTAGCTATTCATCTCCCCATATGTACCTGTCCATTAGGCATGGTCCTGCAGCAACAACAAGTACGCCCTACATGGGCTCATAAGTCATAAGGATCATAGTAATGCCAATCACATCTAATAATCAAGCTACCCAAACATGTGCATCAAACCCCCCTTTTCCCAGACAAATGCTCAAAGACGTTATGCTATTTAACCATCAAGGTTTGGTGAGGGTCTCAGGATGTCCTATTGGGCTAATTCTCCTCAGGTGTGGGGTGTTTCCAGTTGAAGACCAATTTAGGTCATGTAAATGCATGAGATGGTGTAGGGGATGTATGAAGCAACACAAATGTTTATAACAATAATRTATATATAAYGATAACTTCAAAATTATGCCTTAAATAAGCTTCAATAATGACCCAAAATGATAACCTAAAATTGGCAATATGTTGGTATTTGTGAGAAGCAAAGAAGGCAATGCAAAATCAACTCTAACACTTGCTTCTCGATGTTTTTATTGCTGTTATAGATGGTTGTGGCTTTCTTTTGTAACAACAACAAGATAGTTAGTAAGTTAGTTTAAGCTAAGGTTTGGAGTGGTTAGTAAAGACCTTGAAGTAGATGGTTTAAAGGTTGTTTTCATCAATCAATCAAATGTAAGGCATGAACTAGTGCTTTTAAGGAAAATGGAGTCACTTTTGMARCRACTATCTTAAGGGAAACAAGTGATAATGAGTGAGTTAAAGACAAGAGGGAGGATGGTTGAGGTGTTAGTAACCTAATGCCTCAATCATCCAAAGCCCCATAAGGAAAACAACTAATAGGAAGTAGGTTAACCTAAGCCCTAGCGATTTTCCTTCTTCTTTATGTCAAGCTTGAAATAAAATAAAATCTTAATGAAGCAATAGTACTAGAGTGCCACTAAGTTAGGGCTCTAACATTTGCTTCAATGGAGGTGTCTTCTAGCAAAATCAAGTAGGTGGAGAGCTATTAAGAGAAGGACAATAACATGTGCTTTTCTCCTAGGGTTTCACACTAGCAATTTCATAATCTCATAGATGAAAAGTAAAAGATACCATAACCATTCAAAGAAAGAAGGATTGCAGATTTCTACTTATATTCACCAAGAATAATCTAGTCACAAGCCCTAGTTGAAGACTTTCCACCATGAAAAAACAAAAATTCACCAATAAAAGCTCCCTCCAAGAGTTGCACACCACTTAGTTCAGCCAATAAGCCTTAAAACAGGCCGAATTTCAAACATCACACTTGTGTGAGTGAAAGATGATGAAAAATATAAGAGATTATTCTCTTATTTATACAATACAAGTGACCTTTACCTAAATCTTAGGTCAAAAAAGACCGACATGGGCAGTTTACATAAAAAATCTAGTTTTACATAAAATTGACAATAAAAACCATAATTTTATCTTTTTAGAGTGATGTCATGCCCCTCCTAGGGTGATGTTGGCCCCCCTCTTGGAATGCTAGGCTTCCAAAGTGAAACCTTGGGGCTCAAAGCCCCTCAGAAACTGGCACACGTGCCAACCAAGCCATCCTCATGCCTAAAACCCCAATTAGATGATGTTAAGGCTCAGAATGATGACACGAGGGGCCTTCAAGGGCCAATGTCATTGTGGGAGGGCAACACCCCCCTGGGTCAGGCCTGCCAAAGTGCCTCTGGTGGAACGTCCTCTCTTTTTTCTGGTGGAATCCTCTGATATCTCTCTGCCCTTGGCTGGGGTCTCAACATCCATATGGTGGGCTTTTAGCCCTATGGAGGTCCTATCTATTCATCTCCCCATATGTACCTGTCCGTTGGGCATGGTCCTGGAACAACAACAAGTACGCCCTACATGGGCTCATAAGTCATAAGGATCATAGTAATGCCAATCACATCTAATAATCAAGTTACCCAAACATGTGCATCAAACCCCCCTTTTCCCAGACAAATGCTCAAAGACGTTATGCTATTTAACAAGCAAGGTTTGGTGAGGGTCTCAAGATGTCCTATTGGGCTAATTCTCCTCAGGTGTGGGGTGTTTCCAGTTGAAGACCAATTTAGGTCATGTAAATGCATGAGATGGTGCAGGGGATGTATGAAGCAACACAAATGTTTATAACAATAATGTATATATAATGATAACTTCAAAATTATGCCTTAAATAAGCTTCAATAATGACCCAAAATGATAGCCTAAAATTGGCAATATGTTGGTATTTGTGAGAAGCAAAGAAGGCAATGCAAAATCAACTCTAACACTTGCTTCTAGATGTTTTTATTACTGTTATAGATGGTTGTGGCTTTCTTTTGTAACAACAACAAGATAGTTAGTAAGTTAGTTTAATCTAAGGTTTGGAGTGGTTAGTAAAGACCTTGAAGTAGATGGTTTAAAGGTTGTTTTCATCAATCAATCAAATGTAAGGCATGAACTAGTGCTTTTAAGGAAAATGGAGTCACTTTTGCAACAACTATCTTAAGGGAAACAAGTGATAATGAGTGAGTTAAAGACAAGAGGGAGGATGGTTGAGGTGTTAGTAACCTAATGCCTCAATCATCCAAAGCCCCATAAGGAAAACAACTAATAGGAAGTAGGTTAACCTAAGCCCTAGCGATTTTCCTTCTTCTTTATGTCAAGCTTGAAATAAAATAAAATCTTAATGAAGCAATAGTACTAGAGTGCTACTAAGTTAGGGCTCTAACTTTTGCTTCAATGGAGGTGTCTTCTAGCAAAATCAAGTAGGTGGAGAGCTATTAAGAGAAGGACAATAACATGTGCTTTTCTCCTAGGGTTTCACCCTAGCAATTTCATAATCTCATAAATGAAAAGTAAAAGATACCATAACCATTCAAAGAAAGAAGGATTGCAGATTTCTACTTATATTCACCAAGAATAATCTAGTCAGAAGCCCTAGTTGAAGACTTTCCACCATGAAAAAACAAAAATTCACCAATAAAATCTCCCTCCAAGAGTTGCACACCACTTAATTCAGCCAATAAGCCTTAAAATAGGCCGAATTTCAGACATCACACTTGTGTGAGTGAAAGATGATGAAAAATATAAGAGATTTTTCTCTTATTTATACAATACAAGTGACCTTTACTTAAATTTTAGGTCAAAAAAGACCGACATGGGCAGTTTACATAAAAAATCTAGTTTTACATAAAATTGACAATAAAAACCATAATTTTATCTTTTTAGGGTGATGTCATGCCCCTCTTAGGGTGATGTTGGGCCCCCTCTTGGAACACTAGGCTTCCAAAGTGAAACGTTGGGGCTCAAAGCCCCTCAGAAACTAGCACACGTGCCAACCAAGCTGTCCTCATGCCTAAAACCCCAATTAGATGATGTCAAGGCTTAGAATGATGATGCGAGGGGCCTTCAAGGTGAAATATCCCTGATCCGACTGATCAAGATATTGGTTACTGCTCTACGGCTCTGACGTGTAGATCTGATACACTAGGGGTTTCTGGATGCGTTTTAGCTGGTGATTGAGATGTTCTTCGGTTATTGTGTTTGCATGTGGGTTATTATGGTTGCATGTTGGTTATTACAAGTGCATGTGGCATAATAAAGGTTTAACAATCATAAAAAGACGCATGCAAGAGTATATAAGGACAACGACTCAATATCATGAATAATAATAGTGCATGCATGGGAATACAAATCGCCTACTGAAATATAGAGTCTAGACGTCAGTCAGATCTCATGGACCTATACTGGAATACAATCAAATAACAAAAGAAATACCCGTGACCATAAGAAGACAACAGATCTGTTGCATGCACGGATAGATAGGCAAAATAAGCGATCCCGGAGAAGCACGGTAACTGCTGCCAGCTGGAAAACTCGAAATAAAGAATCCACCATCAGAATGATCTCAAAACTGCTCCAATCAATGCGCCCTGGCCTCTACACTGGAAATAATGTCTGATGGAACTCGGATCGGATCTCTACGGCTCTAGATCTGGACCCTAGGGGGGTTTGCGCCCCTCCTTCGACACTGAATGCGCCCCAATGGATTCCACCGTCGGAATATGATGCAATATAGCTCAAAACGATCATCTCGTCCAATGATGAAATGGGTCGGAAGGGTTTGGCTGGATCTGATAGGAAACCCCTGCATGCAATGCCAAACGTTGGTCCGGAATGACTGCGCCCTAAATGACTGTCGGGGTCGATATGCAAGGTTCCACCGTCGGAATCTGATGATGAATGGCTCAATGGAAGCGCCCTGGCTGGATCTCTACTGGGTCAGAATGAATCTGCAATCGGGACCACAGTCTACTGCAGATCTCTGAATCTCCAAAATGGCTTGCGCCCTCCTTGGCTGAGCTGCGCCCTCCACAATAATCTCTCCTGAAAATCACGGTGAAATACCTGGATGGTATCTCCGATGGGCTAGGGTGTGTCTCTCAACACCGAAACTGATCAATGGTGGTGGTTTCCTCCAGAAATCCACAAAACAGTAAGGTCGACTC